>JACEIK010002715.1:29858-73185 GCA_018107945.1 Datura stramonium
TAAAACCCCATAGATTCATCAACTAGAATTTCATGAATTGAAGAGGGATTGGGCATGGGTGTGGATGAATACACCCATTCATAACCCTACATACCTGGAAAAATCTGATTATACAACCCTCTTGAATGCCTAGTGGAAATTTGTGGAAGAACTTGATGAATCTAAGTTTGATCACCCTTAGGAGCTTCTAGACTTGTATGCATGGAAGAGAATAGGCTTAGAATGAACTTTCCCCTCTTAAAATATGCTATTCTGAGATAAAAACAACGTAGTATAGGCCTTAGAAATCTAGAAATTACATAAAAGCCCTTAATAAATTCATAGAAAATTGCACACTGCGAGTCCCAACGAGGGACTAGACGACTCGCGCCCAAGACCATGACTCGTGGTCTTAAGTCATTGCCTGCACTGGAAATATGCTTTCTGAGGGTCACCATGAGGGACACCACGACTTGTGGTGTACCCAACGACTCGTGGTGACCAAGTCGTCATCAATATTGCCCAAACTCCTTCCACCTTCAATCACTCTTGACCACGACCCACACAACGAATAGTGATGCTGTCCAGGACTCATGGTCACATCTGTGGTCACCTCAAAACTCAAAATTTCAACCCAGTCAAAACTCTTCCCCATGAGTCACTCAACGACTCGTGGTGCACCCCACGGGTCACTGGACAACTCATCCTGTTACCTGGAGCAGAAGCTCTATTTTCTCCGCTTAAACTCCTGAGTCTGATCTTAAGGCTTTCGGGGTATTACAATATCTCCCCCTTGGGAACATTCATCCTCAAATGTTGGAAATCATACTAAAAAGCTGAGAAATACAATCATCGTACTCAAATAATGAACATTTAAGCTGAAAACTGATGGAGTGACTGACTCTGAACTGTACTACATGACTGAACTGAATTCCTGAATCATGCATACATACATTGACATGAAAGAAACTGGGGCACATAAGCTGCATATGAAACTAAATAGAGTACTAGGAAGGAAACTGATACCTCAAGCTGAAACTAAGCCGAAAGGGAATAGATGCAGGTATTTATCCATCATATCTCCTTCGGCTTCCCAGGTAGCTCCCTCAACATGCTGATTTTTCTACAAAACCTTGACTGAGGCTACTTCTTTGTTTCTTAGCCGTCGAACCCGATGATCAAGTATTTCCACCTGAACCTCCTCATAGCTTAGGCTATCCTTCACACGTACACTCTCCACCGTAACAACTAGAGCTAGATCACCCAAACACTTCTTTAAGAGCGATACATGGAAAACTAGATGAACTGAAGCCAATTCTGAGGGCAACTCCAACTTATAGGACACCTTGCTAACATGTCTCATAATTCGGCACGAACCAACATAGCGAGGAATGAGTTTCCCTTTATTTTCGAACCTCATCACTCCCATTATGGGAGATACCTTTAGAAACACCCAGTCATCATCTTCAAACTCAAGTTCCCTCCTTCTCACATTCGCACAGGACTTTTGGCGACTCTGAGCTGCTTTCGACCTGTCCCTTATAAGCTGAACGTTCTCCATAGCCTCATGGACTGAATCTGGTCCTATCATTGCAGCTTCAATGACTTCAAACCAACCAATAGGCAATCTACATCTCCGCATATAGAGAGCCTCAAACGGAGCCATCTGAATGATAGAATGGTAGTTGTTGTTATATGCAAACTCAATGAGAGGAAAGTGATCATCCCAACTACCTTTAAAATCAATCATGCACACTCTAAACATATCCTTAAGGGTCTGAATGATCTGCTTGGCCTGACCATCTGTTTGCGGGTGAAATGTTGTTCTAATCTTGACCTGAGTACCAAGTTCCTTCTGAAACCATTTCCAAAATAGGGAGGTAAATTGAGTGCCTCTATCTGATATGATGGACAAAGGAACTCCATGCAACTGTACTAACTTACAAATGTACAACTTAGCATAATCCTCCACTGAATCGATAGTTTTGATCGGTAGGAAATGAGCTGCCTTAGTCATTCTGTCTACAACCACCCAAATAGAGTCATACTGTCAACAAGTGCGAGGTAACCCTATAATGAAGTCCATATTGATCTACTCCACTTCTAAGTGGGGTTACTAATGTCTTGAAGCACACCTCCAGGTTTTTGATGTTCCACTTTCACCTATTGACAATTCGGAGACTTAGCAACAAATTCTGCTATGTCCTTCTTCATGTCATTCCACCAATAGAATTATCGTAGGTCACGATACATCTTGGTGGCACCTGGATATATAGAGTATCTGTAACAATGAGCCTCGTGCAACATTCAATCTCTCAAACCATCAACACCCAAGTGATCATGATATCGAAGCACACCATCTCCCCCTTTGGCGAAAACCTCCACCTTCTGATTCTGAACGGCTTCCTTCAACTTTACCAAAATAGGATCCTCGTCTTGCCTAGATTTAACTTCGGTCACTAAGGATGATTTTGAACCATTCTGAAAAATGACACCACCATCTGTCGAGTCAACAAGACGGACTCCTAGCCATGTAAGCCAATGCATATCCTTTACTAGCTCTTTCCTTTCCTTATCTACATAGGACACACTCTCCATAGAAAGTCTGCTAAGAGTGTCTTCCACCACATTAGACTTGTCCAGATGATAAAGGACACTCATATCATAATCCTTCAAGAGCTCCAACCACCTTCTCTGACATAGATTCCAGATCCTTTTGGGTAAACATGTATTGTAAGCTTTTGTGGTCCATAAACACATCAACATGGACCCCTTACAGATAGTGTCTCCAAATCTTCAAGGAAAAAAACTACCGCTGCTAACTCGAGGTCGTGGGTCGGATAGTTCTTTTCATGGACCTTCAGCTCCTTGGAAGCATAGGCTATAACCTTACCGTGCTGCATTAGCACATAACCAAGGTTGATCCTTGATGCATCACAATATACCACAAACCCCCGGTACCCTGTGATAGGGTCAACACCGGTGCTGAGGTGAGTCGAGTCTTCAACTCTTAGAAGCTCTTCTCACAAGCCTCCCCCATTGAAACTTAACTTTCTTCTAGGTCAATCTTTTCAACGGGGCTGTAGTAGATGAATACCCTTCAACAAATCTTCGATGGTAACAAGCTAAACCTAAGAAACTCCTGATATTCGAAGGGCTCACTGGTCTAGGCCAATTCTTCACTACTTCTATCTTTTGAGAGCTCACCTGTACACCCTCACTTGACACCATATGACTCAAAAATCACATTTACTAAATTTAACATACAACTAGCAATCTTTAAGAGTCTGTAGCACCACCATCGAATGAGCGGCATGCTCCTCCTTGCTCCGAGAGTATATAAGGATGTCATCTATGAATACAATCATGAACATATCCAAGTACATCTTGAACACCCTGTTCATCAAATCCATAAAAGCTATAGGAGCATTCGTTAGTCCAAAAGACATAACTACAAACTCATAGTGACAATATTGAGTCCTGAAGGCTGTCTTCGGGATGTCACTCTCCCCAACCCTATGCTGATGGTATACGGATCTGAGGTCTATCTTTGAAAACGCTTGGCACCCTGGAGCTGGTTAAACAAATCATCAATCCTAGGGAGAGGATACTTGTTCTTAATGGTAACTTTAGTCAATTATCGATAATTAATGCACATATGAAGATAACTATCCTTCTTGCGGACAAAGAAAACTAGTGCACCCTATGAGGATTTGCTAGGTTAGATGAAACCCTTGTCTAAGAGATCCTTCAACTGCTCCTTCAACTCCTTTAACTCGGTTGGGGCCATTTTTTTAGGAGGAATAGATGTAGGCTACGTATCAGGAAGAAGGTCAATACAAAAATCGATCTCCCGCTCGGGAGGGATTCCCGGCAAATCATCTAAAAACATTTATGGGTACTCACACACTACAGGAACTAACTGGGTTTCAGATGTAGCATCCTTAACCCTAACTAAATGGTTACATGCAACCTTTAGAAATCTTCTTATCAAATGACCTACAGGCACAACTGAACTACCTTCCACTCTAGGACTGGTTCACCCGGAAATCTGAACTCTACTTCATGGGTTCTACAATTGACTTAGGCATAACATGCATGTAGCCAATCCATGCCGATGATAACATTAAATCGGTCATGGATAACTCTTCTAAATCTGCTGAGGGAACTTTCTGAAAAACTGTGACAGGGAAATTTCTATATAATTTATGATTTTAAAGTTTTAAAAATATGATGCCAAATTATGCAAGTTTCATGAAAAGTTGGGTTGTGATCTACATTTTCAAGCATATGCAATGGCCAGTATAAAAGTATGATTATGATTTATCGATGCATGTATCCATGATTTTGACTATCAAGTCTATTTCAAGCATGTTTAGGTTTAGGTAATCCCACATAATCAAAGTATGTTTCATGAATTAGCTCGATTTTTATAATACTAGATTACCACAGTGTTTTGGAGTCTAGACTCCCATTTTTCAGCTTGTGGTATGTTTTGAGCCAAGGATCCTTATATTCAAATTTCAGACTATGTATGTAATTTTATGATCAGCTTCGTGGAAAGACGATGGTTTATCTTTATTGAAAAATAATGGAGAGCATATGCATGTTTTTAGAGTAGAGTCTAGCACCGAGTAGGCTAGGGGTTTAGGTAAATCCCGAGCCTCAGAGATGCATCAACATAGGTTTATTCAGATTCATGAGGACCTCCCTTGTGAGCTTCCCCAGCCCTAAGGGGCCTTCAGCTTGGCCTTAGCCCTGACAAGGCTTTGGACGGCTCCTCCTGCTTGAGTGTAATAGTTGAGATCATGTAAGCTCTATCGTGATTATGTCAGTCACATGTCGAGTCTCCCATTGTTCCTCATGATTTCAATTACGCATGTTTTTAAAATATGATATGATGTTTTCAACAGATTTGACGCACTATTGAGTTTAACATTTTTACTTATGAATATAAGTTCAGCTTTGGGTCATTCGATTCAGTTATGAAATTCAGCTTTAGTTTAATCATGTTTTTAAGATATCAACATGCAACCCTTACTCTCAGAATCTCTTAATGATATGATTTATGTTATGCATGTTTTCAGTTATACTTACTTAGCCTGTTTTACTTATCTTGCATACTCGATACATTCCAAGTACTGGTCGCATACTCTATGTTGTATCGTTTCATGATATAGGATCAGACGCTCAGATTCAGTCCCGCCGCTAGCCAGACTCTCGAGCTGTCTAGTTCTCTAGTTAGTGAGTCCACATCCTTTGAGGACCTTCAGTTAGCTTTGTTATTATCATCTTTTAGTTTCGACTTTTAGTGAGCTAGTTCGGGTGTTGTCCCATCAACTCATCAGTATGTTAGAGGCATTTCAGACAATGTGTTGTATTCAACTTCAAATTTAGTATTTTAGCATCCCGTTGTTCAGATGCTTTAATGTTCAGACTTCCGCTATTTCAGAACTTAGTTATCCATTTTATTTATGTTGAACCTTAGTTATCATGTTCATGACATGGGTCGACTTAGAGCCATTTATGATTCTAGGTTTCGTGTTTGGATCTGGGCGTATGTTCCATTTAGAGTGTCCTAGGGTGTCTGAAAGCCGCATTGAGTAGAGTCTTTTCCATGAGTGTAAAGCGCACTACACTTATAGGGGAGAGGCTACAAGGCATTTTAGGAAATTTTCCTTCTTTCATGATCTATGTCGTTCGATGAAATATCTCTCTATCCTTCTAACTCGTGCTATACGCGTTTGTAGAATAAGGCCTCCATATCGAGTTAGTGGAAGATGGAATGGAAACAGAAACAGAAATGGCCATGAGAATGGCAACGAAGACGGGCACTATGAGGCCTCACCTGCCCTAGAGGATCATGTGCCCAAGCAGGTCATCCATGCTGAATTCAGGGCATCCATCCAGATGTTGGCACAAGCATTGACTGCACAGGTCAATCATCAAGCGGTAGCTCATGTTCCCCAGAACGGGAACACAGTAGCATCTAGGGTCAGGGACTTCCTCAAGATGAATCCCCTTGAGGTTCTTGGGTAAATAATGGAGAAGGGGCGACATGATTTCATTGAGGAGATTCAGAAGATCACTCAAGTTATGGGAGTGTGGGAGGAGTGTGCAGACCTAGCCTCTTATCAGTTGAAAGGGGTTGCTTATATTTTGTACAAACAGTGAAAGGATGGCCGGGGAGTCGGAACGGGGATCATTGGTGGGGATGAGTTTCTCATCGCGTTCTTGGACCGGTTCTTTCCTCAAGAGTGAGGGAAATCAAGGCAGTAGAGTTTGTTAATCTGAGACAGAACAACATGACAGTTCAATAGTACGCATTAGAGTTCACCTATTTATCTAGGTATGCACCGGATAAGGTGGGCGATCAGAGGGCTCGGGTGAGTAGATTTATGATCTAGGTAGCAGACTACATGGTCAAGGATTGCAGGACCGCTTTGCTATAGCAGGACATTGGCTTCTCCCAATTGGTTTTGTATGCCTAGCAGATTGAGGCAGTTCATATGAGGGAGAGCGAGAGAGAAGCCAAGAGGACTAGGACAAACAGTTTTGGGTTCTCCCAGCACAGTTTTGGTGGTGGACGTCGCCAGCAGTCCCACCAGAGGTCATCAACCTCACTTCCTTCATCAGTCAGCGTGCCATCCAAATTTAGGAGTGATAAGAGGGGACGGGTATCAGTGTCTCGCGATCAGGGGAGCTAGTCAGAGGAGCCCATCATTCTAGTTTATGATAGGTATGGTAGGATGCATACTAGTCAGTTCTTAGCAGGAACAGGTGCATGTTTCGGGATGTGGAAAGCCAGATCATATGCTCAGAGATTGTCCAGCGGCTAAATAGGTCCATGATAGATATCGAGACCCAGCCACCAGTTCAGCAGCTCCACCAGCACGCTCAGCTCAGCAGGGTGCATCCACTAGTGCAAGTGGTGGTCAGCGTCAGAACAAGTTTTATTCCCTAGCATCTCGTCAGAAATAGGAGATCTCCCCAGATATAGTCACTGGTATGCTACAAGTATTCCATCTTTATATTTATGTATTGTTAGATCCAGGGGCTACTTTATCTTTTGTGACGCCCTATGTTGATAGTCGTTTTGGAGTCATTCCTAAAATCCTATCAGAACCTTTCTTAGTCTCTACTCTTGTCGGTTATTCAGTTATAACTTGACGGGTACACAGAAATTGCCCTATTATAGTGATATAGCGGATATTTTTATGCTCATTTGCCATGTTTTTACCTATATTTGATCATGTTTTGAGTTCATAATCCTAAATTTATGCTTAAATTCATGTATGTGTGTGTTTTATGTGCTAAGAAATTATTTGAGTTGATTTGAGCAGAAAACTTGGCAAAATGAGCTCAAAATGATGCAACAAATAAAGATTTGAGGATCTGATGGGGTTGGTGCTATGGTTGGTTCCCCGCACCATGTCCCAAACTTTAGAGGAAAAATCTCATTCTAGTGCTATGGTTGACATGCCGCACCATCCCTCAAACATCGAGGAAATTTCACTTTAGAAATTTGGCGAGATGAAAGGGCGTGCACCGGGACCTTATCTGGAGTGAAATTGTTGGAAATTTGACTAAGTTTATGGTGAGATAGGAGGGGCGATGTTCAGCCATTTCGGGGGAAAAATGCTGATTTAAAAGCCAATTCTTGGAGGATAGAAGCATCATTTAGCGCATCTATAAATATAAGCCTTAGGTTGTTTTATATGATTTTTGACTTCTTAGAGTAGTTTTGGACTTCTTAGAAACGAGTCTTTACTCATTTTTTATCCATGGTTCATCCATGAAAGCTTGTAAGCCATTTGGAAGGAAGACAAGGTTCTATAAACTAGGTTTTTCTCTTCTTTACTTCGTATTTTTACTTAATGATGACTAAGTATTTATTTTTTTCCGCTTGTCTATCGGTGGCTAAACTCATATTCTAGGGTTATGGCCATGGTAAATGGTTGATTTTTGACAAAATAAATAAACGTTTTGATTCTTCTTTTATGGTTGTTTGTATTTATTTGTGTTAATTTTATTATTTATGAGACTGATCACCTTGTAAGTAATATGTTGGCTTTCGATTAAACTTGGGAAAGGGAATCGAAAGAGTTCAAAATAAATATAGAACGGGAATTCAAAAGATCCTTTAACCATTGGTGATAGGTTAGAAGTTGTTGTTGATGATAGGGATATACCCATCATTCCCTTTTAGTAGAAATACAAGTAGGCATAATTGTTGTTTTATTGTTATTACTGCGACCATATGGATACGGGCGTTAGGGTTCATAAAATAATTTTGGATGCTAGGGATAGTGGCCAGAAATGAGATATTAACTTACGCTAACAATTCTAGGAAGAATCATGCTAGTTTAATTATATCTGGAAAAACTAAACCTGAAACCAACCAAGTGTCATTGCCCTATTTTTCATCATTATCGAAATACAATCAAGCTTGCATTTGTTTTAGTTACTTTTATATTTGAAGTTTTAGTAGTTTTAATTTTCCAAGCCAATCTTCTTTATTTGTTTTGTAGAATAGTGAAATTAAAAGTGACAGCAGATTAAATTGACATGTCCTGTGGTATGATATACGTACTTAACAATCCTATAGTACTTGATGACCACGTGCGCTCTGGCAACATCAAGTTTTTAGGCGTCATTAGGGACCCAGATATTGTTTAATGTTTGTAGGTTAAAATTTTTATTCGCTAGTACGTATTATACATTTATTTCTTGTTTTGTTTAGTTCACAAGGTTTTTTGCCTCGGTGTATGCGAAGCACGAGAATTCAAAGACCAACCTTGGCTTCTCTTGATCTTTAAATAGAGAGGACCTTCCAAAGGTTAGCTATGGAAAGCATCGGGCAAGCTGCGGGTAAACGAATGAGAGTGTTCCGGTGATGCAGTTTCATAGGATGAATATGGAAAATGCTTCTAATGCAATTTTTAAACCGGCCATCTAGGAACTTTGAGGTGAAGGAAGGGGCGTAGTTGGTCGAGGAAAACTTGCCAATTCGGAGCCAAGCCACGAGGATCCCCACGGGCCTACGATGACATTTGTAGAGTTGAGTGAAAATCTTCCACTACTAAATTATTATTGAGATGAATATGTCAAGTTGACTCTTTTTCATTCTCACTAATCGGAGAGGCCAGGGAGTGACTTCAAAATGAGCCTACGAGATCCATCACTACATAGGAGATCCTCTCCAATAAGTTCGTCAACCGATTTTTCTCTTCAGGAAGAGCTAAGAATTGAGAGGAAAGATCTCGAATTTTTACAAAAGATTGAGAAACACTAGCTCCAAGCATGGGAATGTTCACTTGATTGCCCGAGGATTATCCACACCACATGCAACGTTAAACGATTTAGCGAGGGATTATCCACACCACATGCAACCTAAGGAGATAATTGGGCACAACTTCATTGAGAGTTACGGCCCGAATCCAAGATACTCATGACACTACCTAACAGGACGGATTATTGTCTAAAAGTTGGATGAAATTGAAGCTCTCTTGAACCTCATGTACGCGGGAGTGATATTATCAATATTTAGGTAGAGGATTTGCACCAGCAAAGGTGAGAAAGCTTGAGGTGGATGGTGTAGCGACAATCAGGGAAGACATTAGCCAATTGGTGAATGTGATTAGTAATTTGGTGACCACACTAGAAGGAGGTCAAGTGCAATAGGTACAATAGGTACAAATCCTACCACTATCATGTGAGGCGTGTGGAGAAGCCTTTTATTCGAGGTTGTCCTCTTAATCTTGAGTCTATATATTTTGTGGGACAACAAGGTCATAGTGGAGGTTTTGCAGGTAGTGGCTATAATTAAGGGTACTAGAATGGAGCAAATCCCTCGTGGGGAGGCAGTAAGCGAGCCCCAAACACTATAAAAGGCCACAGGACGTGCCGGAAGCAAGTTCTCTTGAGGAGACAATGAAGTAGCAGATGGTGCGGTAAATGAGAAGTGGTAGATAAAATAAAAAAAGTCCATTCATGAGCTTGAATGGAAAATGAGGCAATGGCTTCTAGCCCAGAACAGAACTGAGGGGCACTCCTGAGGTAAATGTAAATGCTATTTTCTAGCGCAGTGATAAGGAGCTAGGTGAGGTCCTCGAAAAGAAAAAGTTGATGAGGAATAGGCGTGAGATCCAAGATTGATATGGGGGAGTCTAGCAACCCACAAACAAAAGTTGCAGTAGCTAGACCACCTCCTGCCTTTCCTTAAAGGTTGAAGAAAAAGACGGAGGACACAACTTTATAGTAAGTTTCTAGAGTTGTTGAAGCGAGGCTCATGTGAATATTCCGTTGGTGGAGCTTTTGCGAAGTTTCAGGTACGCGGTATCTCAGGGATATTGTGGCCAGTAAGAGGAGGCATAAAGAGTTTGAAACGGTGGTTCTTATGGAAGATCACGGACAAAATTCCTAAAAAGGATTAAAGGATCTGGGGTTTAACTATTCCTATCGCTATTGGTAGCAAGGAAGTTGGTTTAGCTTAGTGTGATTTGGGTGTGAGTATCAATTTGATGCTTGCATCCCTGGCCCCATTTCTTGGGATTAAGTGAACCACCTCCTACTAAAGTGACGTTACGGCTGTGAATCGGTCTGCAGCTATCTGGGAATCATTTAAGATGTCTTGATTAAGGTAGGACCTTGGATCTGCCAGAGTGGACTATAATCTTAGACTATGAAGGCGAGGATACCTTGATTTCCTCATTATGAGTAGAGGACACCACATCCACCACCGACACGAGTCATACACATGTTCAATTGGGCGAGATGTCTATGCGAGTAGATGGTTAGGAGTAGCTTTTGAAGTGTTCGAAGCCGGCATGAATGCCACCTCATTGCTCGAGTTTCCAAGGAATTGAAGGTGGGGTAGAGACACGGAGTTATGTCAGTTAGTTGAGCATCAAGTGCTACATGAAAGTTTGAGATCTCGGTGGTCACAAGTCCACTCGGATGAAGGTGATAGGGATCATAATTGTGTCGCGGCGTTAAAAATCGAGCCTTTTGTGGAGACAAACCATGAATGTTGTGCCTGATATTAATAAGGCGCTTGATGGGGAGGAAACCCATCATTTTTAACATTTGTATGTTTTATTTGTTTTGTAGAGACGAACGGGCGTAAGAGCAAAACAAGATGGGACATTGAGCTAAAAAGTGTATATGCAGGGTGAGATGCACGGCATGGGATGCCGAGTTAAATCTAGAAGAAGAAAATTTTGTCAAGTGAGGCTACAAGGGCGTGCCGTGCCGGCCTCTATCCCCAGTGGAAATTTTTCCTAAGTCTATAGTGATATAGACGGGGCGGTGCGCCAGGGGTTTGATGGATGAAAATTGTTCGTCAATATTGACTCAAAAGACCTCAAAATTAAATAAAATCCCATACCCACTTCTTTATTTAAAGTCTCATTCATCCTTTTCCCTTAAAAAGTTTAAAAAAGCAAAAAGTAAATTTTTTCTCTCTCCCATAAGTCACTTAACTCCTATTCCCTCTCCCCTCCTTTATTTGTCTTCTCCAACAAGTTGGTAAAGCTCTCATCTTAAACTCAAGTAAGTATATTTCTTCTCTCTTGTTCGGGAGGTAATGATGAAGCATGCACAACACCCTTCTCCCTAAGATTTAGAACTCAAAATCACCATTGTTAGTGAAAAACTTGAATTTCATGTTTTGGGTTTTATGACTTAAGTCTTAAATTCTTCCATGATTTAATGTTATCTTTGTTTGGTAGCTTGATTCTTGGTTGAATATGGTTATTTAAACTTGTGGGGAAAATGGTAGGCGAATTGAATCTAGAATGTTTGGTGGGTAGGTGCATTAGTGCGGAAGAGAAAGTACATAATGTTGTGAATTCTTGGAATGTGATAACTGTTTGAGTTAGGCGAAATTGTTGATTAATTCATTTTGAATGGTAGTGAATTGTTTGTTTTTTGTTGATTGTATTGAATATTGTTACTCCATTACTTGAATTACTTAAATTGTGAATTGGAGAAGGAAAGGTAGAGGGATAGCCTAGAAAGTGTATTCTTGATTGAAAGTTAAAAGCTAGAGGAGAGTTGAAAAGAAAGAAAAATTCATGTACTTGATGTAGTATGAGTTAGTGAATTAAATTGGATTGTTTAGATTGGATGATGATGGGGAAAGTCTTGAGTACACTACTTGACAAATTCTCACATATACAACAGCAAATTAAGTTTGGAGTTATTTTGCACCTTCAACACTTAGTTAGTTAGTCATTTGGTTCACAAACTAATTTGTAATGTTCTTGATCTTTGCTTTAGGTACCACAACACCAAAAGGAAAAAGGTGATTGTGCTCTTGAGCAAAAGTTGAAAAGAGGGGGTGAACCAAAAAAATGGAAGGCTAGTTCTTTGGCTTCCAAAGTAGGCCCTCAAAGGAGATTCGAGGAGGCGAAAGAGTAGGCCTCATAGTCTTATTTGGTTTAACACTAAAAAAGAAAGTATGCACTGAAGGCCGGATAGATGAGGGCCGCTTGGCACTTGAGTTCCGATCTATTCGAGACAAGATACGTGAGTTGGGAGCTAGTTATATCTTTAATGGCTGGGCAGATTGCAACCTTCTTGTGGTGAGGAAACTCTACACAAATTTGGACACCTCATTTGGAGAAAGTACAAAGGTCAAGATCGGAGGGCCGGTGGTGCGATTCACTTAGATAAAAGGTTCAATGCCTTCTTAGGGAACACCTGAAGTAGACCCTTCGGAGTATTTCATCTTGTTGGAGAAGCCTCCATACAGAGACTTCCACCACACTTTATGCGGTGAGCACTCATCCACCCGATGGGCGAGGGATCAAATGGAACCCATTCCCACACTTGTGTTTGCCTATTTGAATAGGGAGGAAAGTGTGGTGAGAATTGGTATGTGTTGTCTTTCTCCTTAGGACACATTTGGCAGAGGAGGTATTGACGAAGATTGTCTTAGTGTACTATTTGATGAAGGGATACGCGGTTAATTTTTCGTGTTGTGATTCATCACAAGATGAGGAGATCCCTAGATAACTGTAGATGGAAATATTGTCATGGTAGTCTCTTGACCATGTACTTGAGGAAGAGGTATTGAGAAGGAGGATGCGAGATCTTATTTTACCTTTGAGTAGGACATTGGGTTGAGACGAGATAATGAGCATCACAAAGGTGAAAGATTGCCCCTTCTGAGCCCCTCTCTTACTATCTTTTGATAGCCAAGCACGAGATGAGAGTTGTGATTCGTATGTTTGGAATGTTGGAATTACAGCTAAATATAGGAGTCAACCAGCATTTGCGAAGGAGATAACGACTTCAAAGGCACGGTGCCAGCTCACAGATAGTGCTATGTTTGATGTGCGCCGAGTAGGCCCGGCTTTGAGGAGGCGATTAATGATGATGAGGCTAAAATCCTTACTAATGGTGCTGATGATTTGGGCATGGAGGAGGATGGTGCTGCTATAGGCGCCGAGGTTGGCGGCAAAGAGGATGACGCTTAGCTGAGCAAGAAGTTTCTTTTCCTCTCCCTTTATGATGTGATTGCGTTTGTACTGCTGAGGATAGTGCACCTTTTTATGTGTGGGGTGGAAATTTAGATCTGTTTATTTCTTTATGTTCTATATTTATAGGTTGTAGCATTCATGTGGATTTCTAGTAAGTAGCTTGATGATTAGGTAGGTATGGGTTGTAATAGCTAGTATGGTGATGTTGACTTGGATGCGGATGTTTGACTTGTTGTTTGTCTTGACTATGTTATGTTTGGTTGCTTTATTTAGGGGTAATATTTCTTTTTTTGTTGAAGCCGTTTAACCGTCTTAGAATAATAATGTTTACCTATGATAGATGGATGACGACTAGCTTAAGGGAAGTTTCGTCACATTTTTTTTAGGAATGAGTCGTAGGTCATCCACTTGTATGCCCACATTTGATATTTTTGTTTAGCCACTATGCTAGAGTAAATAGAGTGGTCATCGTGATTTCATGTGTTAGAATCCTTGAGAGACGCGCATATCTCTTTAATTTGACTCAACATATCCTTAAGGCTTAATTATAAATTTAACTTGTCATTCAACATGATTGTGTAGATGTGTAGGCTGTAGAAGCGATTAGATTCTTGTTTCTACAGGAAATTAAACTAAATTGTTTTGTATGTATATATTGTAGCATCTAGAACTTGCCTTAGGGTATGTAGGATAACTAGTTGATAGGGAGTTGAGAGCTGATCAAGGCACTTCATTGAAGAAGCCAATTTTTCCTACTCTTGTTTCATCTTCCTAGTCACATTCTCCCTAGTTAACTCTTTGAGCCTAAAGCCTTATTCTTTCTTAGCCTCAAATACAATAGCTTAATACCTCTTTGTTTGTGAGACCTCGGACTTATTGATCCAAAGTAGTCTTAGGCACTTTGATACTTTAAAGGTAAAAAGGTACAACGAAGTATGATGTTAAGGGAAAAGAAAAGGTTGTGGTAAGAAAGAAAAGTAGAAAGAAGGGTGCCATAAAAATTGTATTGTCTACTTGCTTCTAGAAATGAAAAAGTGGCTTTAATTGCAAAATCCATAGTTATTCTATGATTAGAAAACTAGCATCAAGTAATAAAATGGGGCATGAAAAAGAAAAGACAAAGGGTGAGTAGAGGAAAGTTGAACAAGTAAGGAAAAAGTGGTGGACAACTAAAGTGAAATATGCCTTAAAAGTGCTTAGGGTGGTAGTCACTATAAAATGAAATATCAATCCTACCCGTTCCTTAGTCGATATTACAACCAAGAAAATTCCTTTTGATCTTAATCTCTTGAAGCAATAAGGTAGTCTAGTACATGAAGGAAAGCATATACTATGTTGGATAAGTGCATTACATCAATTGTGAGTGAGAGCGTGCCTTACTTATTGCCATTCCATGTCTTTATATTGATGAATTTGAGAGGAACATCATTAAAAGTGAGAGCACAATGGGTATAATTCGGTGTACTACTTTTGTTGCATACTTCACACTTAATCATGTTGGCCTTTGGTTGAAAAGATGAGTCATTTACGGTGGTTGTGTGCTCTTGATTGTAAAATCTCTCTTGTGCTTTGTTGAGAATTGGTGTACAATGATAAACCACTTTATGTATGCTTTATGCTAGTTGTGGTTGAGTATAGGTTGATAGAGGTGTCAAGTGTGGCGTAGAAACATGATTACAGGTATGTTTTAAAGTTGTATCGAGGACGAACAATGGTTTAAGTGTGGGGTGGTGATATAGGGCATATTTTTATGCCTATTTTCCATGTTTTTATCCATAGTTGATCATGTTTTGAGTTCATATTTCTTAATTTATGCTTAAGTTCATATATGTGTGTTATATGTGCTAACAAATGATTTGAGTTGATTTGAGAGGAGCTACGGAAAAATGGGCTCAAAATGATGCAAGAAATGAAGTTTTGAGGATGCGACGGGGTTGGTGCTATGGGTGGCACCCTGCCAAGTCTCAAGCCGGAAAATCTTAGTACGATTATGGCTGGCACGTCACACCGGCCCTCAAACTTCTAAATTTCCCTTAAAATTTGAGATAAGGGGGCGAAGCGCCGGACCCTATCTAGAGCCGAAATTTGCTCAAAATTTAACTAAGTCAGGTGGAGAGATAGGAGGCTGTCGCAGTCATTACGAGGCTAAAAATGATTTAAAGCCAAGTCTTGGAGGGAAAAACGTCATTTGAAGGCTCATCTATAAATATGCCTTGAGTTGTTTTACGTAGCTTTTTTGATTTCTTGGGTAATTTTGCCTTCTTTGAAATAGTCTTTACTCATTTTATTCAGTAGCTCATTCATGAAAGCATAAGTCGTTTGAAAGGAACACAGGTTCCACAACTAGGTTTCTCTTCTTTACTTCGTATTTTGCATGATGATGACTAAGTATTTGTTTTCCGCTTGTCTATGAAAGGCTAAACTCATATTCTAAGGTTGTGGCCATGGTGAATGGTTGATTGTTTGATAGACTAAATAAACTTGATTTTGATTCTTCTTTTGTGGTTTTTTATATTTAGTTGTGTTAATTTATTATTTATGAAATTGATCACCTTGTAAGTAATCTATTGGTTGTCGATTGAACTTTGGAAATTAATCGAAAGGGTTAAAGATAAATACGGAATAGGAATTCAAAGACCCTTGCACCCATTGGTGATAGGATAGGATTGTTGTTGAGGATAGGGATATATCCTTCAACCTAGTTTTAATTCACAAGTAGGCATAATCATCATTTCATTGTTCTCCTGCGACCATTGGGATATAGGCATTAGGAATCATTAAATAGTTCTTGGATGCTAGGAATAGTGACAAGAAATGGGATGACCAGCTTGCAACTAACAAGCTGCGGGAAGAATCATGCTAGTTTAATTACATCTGAAAAACTCAACCTAAAACCAACCAGAAGTGTCATTTCATAGTCTTTCATCATTATCGAAATACAATCAAGCTTTCATTACGTTTTAGTTACTTTTATATTTGAGGTTTTAGTAGTTTAATTTTTCCAAACCAATCTTGATTTATTTGTTTGGTAGATTAGTTAAATTAAAGTGACAACCTTATAACGACTAAGCGGCAAGTCCTGTGGGAGCGATTTACGAGACTTAACAATCTATATTGCCCGACGTGACCACGTGCGCTTGCATGCTCTTGGGCGATATCCTGCCACAGTCCTTTAGATAGTCATCTCAGCAGATTTATTAGAGTTAGACATGATAGATTTTGATTTATTTTTGCATGCATTGGTTTCATCGCATGTTATACTCAAGTGAATTGTAGAATCCATGTGGTAGAGTTCAGGTATCGAGGGTGATGGAGTCCTAGAGTGGAAGGGTAGTTCAGCTATCACGTAGGTCGCTTTATTTCCCTAGTTTAAGGCTGAAAGATGATCTCTAAGGTTTTGCATGTACTATCTGGTCGGAGTTAAGGATGTAACGTTCGGGACCCGAGCTCTCTAGTTAGTTCCTATAGTGTATAAGTATCGCGTGGGTGTTCCCGAGATGATTTACCTTGAGTCCCTCAGATCGGGAGATCGACTTTTGTGTTGACCTTTCTTCCCGTCACATGGCCATATCTATTCCTCCTTGTAGAATGGCTCTAGCTTAGCTGAGGAGTTGAAAGAACGAGTTGAAAGGATATCTTGGACAAGGGGTTTCATCGGATCTAGAAAATCCCGGTGGGGGAGTGCACCGGTTCTCTTTGTTCAAAGAAGGATGGTTCTCTTTGTATATGTATCAACTATCGGCTTGATTGAACAAGGTTACAATCAAGAAAGTATCCTCTTCATAGAATTGATGATTTTTTGACCAACTTCAGGGTTCTAATTACTTCTAAGGATAGATCTTAGGTTAGGTAATCCCACCCATTTCGAGTTAGAGAGAGTAACATCCTGGCTTGACCTTCAAGACTCGGTATAGTTGCGTCGGTTGTAGTTATATCTTTTAGACTAATGAATCCTGTAGCTTTTATGGATTTGATGAATTTGGTGTTCAAGCCATATATTTAGACATGTTCGTGATTGTGTTCATAAAAGATGACATTCTCATATACTAGGAGCGAGGAGGAGCATGCGCTTATTTGAGAATTGTACTCTGACTCTCAAGGATCGCCCGAGTACATTTCTGAAATTAAGAATGTGTGAGTTTTGGTTAGACTCGGTAGAATTTTTGGGTCATGTGGTTTCAAGTGAGGGTGTACGGTGGACTCTCAAAAGATAGAAGATGTGAAGAATTGGCCTAGACCGGTTAATCCTTCGAATGCCGGGGAGTTTCTTGGTTTTGACGAGGTTACTAGAGGAGGTTTCTTGAGGGATTTTTCATCCATTGCCGCATCTTTTACTAAATTAACGAATAAATTCAAATTTTAGTGTTTTGATGCATGTGAGAATAGTTTTCCAAGAGTTATAGACTCGACTCACTTGAACCCAGAGTATTATTGCTTGAGGGCACAAATGGATTTGTGGTATATTGTGATGCCTCTGAGTGAGATTTGGTTGTGTGTTGATGCGACATGGCAAAGTCATTGCATATGCCTCTAGATAACATGGCGAAGAAAACTTACCCGACGCATGACCTAAATTGGCCGGCGGTGGTATTTGCATTGAAGTCTGAAACTATTTGTATGGGGTCCGTGTGGATGTTTCTGAGACCACGAGAGCCTACACTATGTGTTTATCTAGAAGGTTTGAATTTGTGACGAGGAGGTGGTTAGAGCTTCCTCAAGAGTTATGACACGAGTGTCCTTTATCATTCGGGAAAGCTAATGTAGTGGCGGATTCTCTTAGTAGGCTATCCTTGGATAGTGTTCTCATATGGAAGATGGAAGGAAAAGAGTTGGTCAGGATGTGCCTTTGGCTTGCTTTCGACTAAGAGTTCGTCTGTTGATTCAATGGATGGCGATGATGTTGAATGGTTAAGAATCCTCTTTGGTGGTAGAAGTCAAGTCTAGACAAGATGAGGATCGATATTGGTAAAGTTGAAGAGGTGGCTCGAGTCAGTGAGGTCTTCTCCCAAGGGAGATAGTGTGCTTCAATATCGGGGTCGATTGTGTGTCCATGATGGTGATGACTTGAGAGATCGGAATGTGCATAAGGCTCATAGTTCCGTTATTCTATACATCCAAGTGCCACCAAGATGTATCGTGACCTATGGGAAGTCTATTGGTGGAACAACATGAAGAAGGACATTGCGGAGTACGTAGTAAGTGTCGGGTGGCAATAAGTGAAGGTTGAGCATCAAAGACTTAGAGGTGTGCTTCAAGAAATTAGTATCCCTATGTAGATATGGGAAGAAATCAATATGAACTTCATTATAGGGTTTCCTCATACTCCACCAATAAATGTGACTCTATTTGGGTGGTGGTAGGCAGGGTGACCAAGGCGGCTCATTTCTTACTAGTTAAGACCACAGATTCGGTAGAGGATTATGCCAAATTGTACATTTGGGAGTTAGTTCTATTGCATGGTGTTCCCTTGTTCATTATGTCGAGATAGACGTACTCGAGTTTACCTCACAATTTTGGAAGTCATTTTAGAAGGTACATGGTATCAAGTCAAGCTTGAACGAGTTTTCAGGAGATCGATGGTTAGGCTTAACATACCATTCGGGATCTTGAGAGGATATGTTGAGAGCATGTGATTTTGATTTCAAAAGGTAGTTAGGATGACCATTTACCTCTTATTGAGTTTGCATATACAACAACTACCAATCTAGCATTCAGATGGCTCCATTTTGAGGCTCTTTATGAATGGAGATATAGATCATCTATTGGTTGGTTTCAAGTAGGTGAAGCTACATTAATAGGTCCAGATTAAGTTCATGGAGGCTATGGCGAAAGTTCAACTTATAAGGGAAGGTACAACTTATTTCGAGTCACCAAAAAATTATGCGGATGTGAAGGAGGGAACTTGAGTTTGAAGTTAATGATTGAGTTTTTCTAAAGGTATCCCCCATAAAAGGAGTAATGAGGTTTGGAAAGAAGGCTTAAGTCCCTATGCATTGGCCCATACAAGATTGTGAGATATGTTGGCAAGGTGGCGATGAGTTGGGTTGCCCTTAGAGTTGGCTTTAGTACATCCGGTTTCCATGTTTTTCTCTTGAAGAAGTTCATTGGTGACGACTTTGTTTGTTACGGTGGAAAGGGTAGGCGTGAAGGATAGCCTTAGCTGAGGAGTACCGGTTGAAATTCTTGAGTTCTCGGAGTTGAAGTTGAGAACAAGGGGTAGCTTCAGTAAAGGTGTTGTCGAGGAATCGGCATGTTGAAGGAGCTATATGGGAAATGAGAAAGCGGTCTTATTTAAATACTCACATCTTTTCCCTCCATTCGGTTCATTTTGAGGTATCGATTTCCTCTCTAATATTCTATTCAATTTCATTATTCAATTTCATGTATTCCTAGTTTCTTTCATGTTAGTGCATGTATGTTTAAATTATGAATTCGGTTCGGTCATGTATTTCGGTATAGAAATTGATCACTCCAGTAAGTTTTCCGCTTGAGATGTTTAGTATTTGGGATGGCGGTTCCATTCTCTAGATTTACTGATATGTTTATCCACATCCAAGGACGAATGTTCCTAAAGGGCCTGTTGTCATACCCCAAAGTCCCCATGATGAGACCTAAGGATTCAAAGAGGAAGAAGGAAGGGAAAATAATGCCCGAGGTCACATCACGAGTCATCCAGTGACTGGAGGGGCACGAGTTGTGAAGTGACTCGTGAAATGAGGTTACTTGTGGCAAGTCGAGGTCGGCGGGTGACCGCAGAGTGGCGATCACGAGTCGTGGAGTACTTCACGATTCATGATGTTGGTCGTGACTAGGAGGCTGATTTGGATATTGAACTCAATGGACTTCACATATGAGACTCTAGAGTCGTCCGGTACCTCACGAATCGTGAGGTCATTCTTGGTGGCAGTGTCCAAATTTTTCTACGTTTTAGGAAGGGGTGTTTTCATAATTCCTAAGCTAAACTATTTTAAGCTCTTTTAAGGAGAGTTTTAAGTGTTCTTAACCTATCCTAAGATATTCTATTCCACGCATGCAATATTAGAGTGCTCCATTGGAGATCAAGCTTGAGAATTCCTTTACTTCTTCCCCAAATCTCTTGGGCATTCAGGAAGGGTGTGAATTTGATTTACCCGGGTATGTAGGGTTATGAATGGGAGTTTGTCATCACTCTCATGCCCAAATCCCTCCTCAATTCATGAATTCTTATGGTTCCATGGGGTTCTAACCCAATCTATGAAATTCCTACGTTTCAATCATTAGGTCCAATTCTCTTCATGTTTCTAATGATGTTTTAATATTCATAGGCATGTTTTATAATTATTTTGATTAAAATTTATGATTTCAAAGTTTTAAAAATATGATGTCAGTATGCAAGTTTCATGAAATGTTGAGATTATGATGTATGTTTTCAAGCATGATAGATGGCTAGTGTGAAAGTATGATTATTATTTACCCATGCATGTATCCATGATTTTGACTATCAAGTCTATTTAAAGTATTGGAGTATTGTCCCATCGGCTCATCATTATGTTTTCGGATATTATGTAGTATTGACTTGAATTTAGTATTTTAGCATCCCGTTGTTCGGATGCTTTAATATTGAGACTTCCACTATTTAAGAACTCAATTATCCATTTTATTTATGTTGAACATTCTTAGTTATCATGTTCATACCATGGGTCGACTTGGAAGCATTTATGGTTCTATGTTAAGTATACGGGTCGGGCATATGTTCGGCCGTCACGAGAGTTAGTGAAAACTAGTAGAGAAAATGACTAAATGTTGTTGATGTTGCCGTGTTTTCTTGTTGCTATTGTGACTTCCTTTGGTGAGTTAATTTGGGCTGCATTTTTGTATTCTGATTAGGATTAATACTTTCCTATAAATTCAAAGAGATTGGGAAAGTTAAGGATTGATCATTGAAGTAAGAAAAGTTCATCGAAAAGAAAGGTATGTAAGGCACCCCATCTGTCGTTCTTTTAAGAACTGATTTGTACGTGAATTGATTGAGCCAGAAACCTTCTTAGAAGTATTGAGAAGTATGTTAAGCTTCATTTAAGCATTTAAGGTTTCATGTTTGATTGAGGTCAAATGTTGAGATTATGTCTAGCCCAAGTGAGGCATTTAAAGTGTGATATCATGTTGATTGTTGTTGTAGTTATACATCGAGTCGGAACCCTTGACACATGGAAATTGTTAGCGGTCATACTGCTCGTTATATATATGATGTTAAATGTGTTTAAATGTCTGGTTTCTAATTATGAAATTGGTGAAAGAGCCAAGAAGATGGCGTGTAAATGAATTCAAGCCAAAATAAAGGCGTCGCAAGCTATTAGGGTAAATGAGCTTATTGAATTAGAATTTCCTTATTATGGCTTTTCCTTTATCTTATGTATGTTATGAAATATGTCGGTCCAAGGGGAGATATCATAATCCCTTTAAGCAAGCTAAGCTTGACAAAGCTAGCGAGTCTCAGAGCTCTAATGTCCTTTGAACACGAACTATAAATCTTGTTTAAACTCTTAGGTCATCCGAGTTCTTTATGATTTATACAAGTTTTGAATACATACATTTAAGTGTTATTTTCTAGCCTTACATGTTATATATGCTCTCTTGCAATTATACGTACGAAGGAAGCATGCGGAGCCACAAATTTAGTATTCATCATTTATATGCTATAAGTGTTCAAATTGGCTGAGTATAAGTCACATTGGCTCTATTTATGATTATGATTATGATTAAGATTTATTATTTTACCCAGTATGGTACATGAAGGGTGATGAAAGTAATTTTAATGAAACATAATAAATGTTGACACTCAATTTGACCCTTCACAAGTTTGATTAATTAGCTAAATTTTTTAATTACGAAAGAGTAGAATAATTATTTATAAATATGAAAAATATTTTAATTATTTTCAAAATTATTTAGTGATTCCATTCAACCAAAATACCCTAATATGTATTTTGTACATTTTTATATAATTATTTTGAATATTACCTTTTTTATTTAATTACTAATATAACATCAATTTTTTAATTTAAATATTAATTAATTAAATTAATTTATGTCAAATATAAACTTTTAATTAATTATGTATTTTATTTATCAAATTTGGTTAATTAAAACTTGGTATATCAGATAATCTGTTTTTCGCAAATAATACTTTACTTTGTAAAATTAAAGAGCTTAATTAATTAATAGGACAATTAATTCGTCTTGATTTTACTTTAATTGGGTTCAAATTCCTTAGATTTGCTTTAGAGCGGCATCAATTTTAGTCATTTTAGGTATTTTCACAAAATATGGCTATAATAATGATAGGTGATCATTTTTCAAAATTCAATCTTGGCCATATTTTACGCCAGAATTCAACTCTCTTTTTAACCCAAATCACGTCCTATTTTTAGCGTCCGTGTCCGGGTCATTACTAAAGTGGCACCGCGGCGTATGAATTAATTTTATTGATATGAATTTTATTTTGGAGTAACAAACAAGCAGTAAGCATATATTGAGAAAGATATAGTTAAAATAAAGTGGGCACATTGAGTCCCGGAGCACTTGGTGGTCGGTTGATTGCTATGGGCTTCGGTGCGGCGAAGGTGGTGACCAGCTGCGGCGGAGACGCGAATCAAACTGCATAATTAGAGTATATTTTAAGGTTCAACTTCTAACCTAAGGAAGATTTCTCCTAAAAATGCCTCCAGGATAAATTTTAATGTATTCCACCCATGAACGATAAGGTGTAGCCCTCCAAGAACGTGGTTCCACCATCTTTCTCGTAATTTCCCATAAATCATTCCAGTTGAGGGCGGGAATAAGTTCCTACGGTGTTATTGGCAGCATCTTGGAGTTGAGGGTGAGTTGTAGTTTACTTTGAGTTTAAACTTTATTTAGTAAAATGTATATGCTCATAATATTATCGAGAGAAGGAATGAATAAACTTATGTATAGTGTTCGGTTAGGTGTCACCTAAAATATCGTAGAAACATATGCATGAGTAATTGCGTGTGTTATTCTCAATATATAATCATAGTTTTTGATATTGTTAACATGAGAGGGGTGGATATGTTGTGTTGTGATTCGCTGCAATGTGAATAAAATTATACTAAGACTTCATAAATGAAAGGGTGACTAGGAGTGGGGATATAATTGTCCAAAAAAGTTACTAGAAGGAAGGAACATAGTAGAGTATTAGTGCTTGATCCTGGGTAAAAGAATTATGAACTAATGGTGTGTCTTAGTTAGGATAATAGTTGTAGTGTTTTGTAAATCTATTAACGAGATGATGCTTAAGAAAAGGACAAATAAGTATGGGTGAGTTGGTGTTCTACCTTAACAGCGAAGATAATAATTCTTGCGTGAATAAACCTGTTTAGATAGTTGAAGCCTATATATATTTAATGTATACTTGCTTGCTTGTGTTGTCTTATCGATGGATGATTAAAAAACATATTGAGACATGTTTATAATGAATGAGAACACTTTGAACATTTTGAAATGAATGGCTTGTGTACATTAGCAGGTTTATAATCTGTGATTATATAAAGGTTGAGTAGCTCATATCCAGATGTGATCTTATGGATGACGATTACGCAGGCGTTGAACAGCTCAGCAGCCAAGTTAAGCTTATGGAAAAATTGTTATATGAATGATAAGTGGATCAAATTACGTAAGGCGATGGACGAGAAGTTGTATGAGAGTAGGTACCACCGCTTTGATGCCGTGTATGGACACCTAGAGGCCCACACCAAATCATAAGCTGATTGGAAAGTTGAAGACCACTAGCATGTATGTTTGGATTTGATATATGCTCCATGCTAGCATACGCCAAGTACTGTTACATTACAAGTAATAGTAGCTTTATTTCAAGCCGGGTATCGAACCCACAGGGAGAATGTGGCAATAATTTTCTCTAAGTGTTTAGTATACACACTTCTTTATACAAGTAGACAAGCAAAACAAATGGTGATTTTTCAAGAATATTAGTTAATGTAACCTTAAGTGAAAATTATGAATTATAATGAACAATATACCCAGAGCAAGTAGGTTAAGGCAAAACACGCGAGATGTGTAATTTATTGATTAAATTTCGGTCAACACTTCTCTTCGGTTGTTAGTCGAGAATTATTAACAATGGATTAGGTCTTTGAACTCCTCACCAATTAAAGAATTATGAGATTTACATTACATTTACGTGATGCAACAACTCATATTCTCATAAACCAAACTAAATTCCATAGATGACCAAATATGACATTACAAATATATTTCTATTCTGAACGTTAATCTTCTCTTAATTTCTCAACAAAGACAAGAACATATTCTGCAATTCACATCCATCCAAATAATCTTCCTTTCGGAAATAAAATTGGAATTTTAATATATACATTAACAATGAATTGATCATTAATATAGTAAAAACAAGAATCGTAGAACAACCATTTTAGAAGATCAAAGCCCAGGAAATAACATCAATTACATGTTACTATTTGCAATTATCCTCAACCTCAACCAAAGGTGAATTAGCCACTCAATTTTGAATTAAACATCTTCAAACAAGTAGAATTCATACAAGCAATTGAAATTTAAGAGAAAAAGGAAGAGAATTAACCCTAGGACTTTTTCAGCTCAAGCTGCTTGATACCGCGTTCTAGCATGAAATGGCAGGATACCTTAAAATAAAGCCTAAATGTGCTATTTATACAAGTGAGAAATTTCCACAGAATAAGCGCTTGGCATTGCACCGGAGGCTATCGCGGGGCATCAGCTCCGTGCCACACCTTCTCTTGAGGAGCCTCACTAAAACTTGGATGCATAGATTCTTGGCTTCGCTTGTGGCGTGGCTGGAGACTATCGCGGGCCTCGACTCTGTTCCACGGACTTACATGCGCACACCTTCTTGGAATCCCGGTGTGCAGCAAAGTCTTCCCAGCGTGTCACGGAAGTGAACGCGGAGAATAGGCTCCGTGACACGGTGCCATCAGGCACCTTCAACGGAATTACGCCTAAGAAATTTCACTACAGAGCGAGAATGCTGCCGCGATGGCGAGTGTGCCACCGGCCTCTATCACCGGAGCATCAATTTAGCGTATTTTTCTTGCCGCTTACGCATTTTGCTTCGAGTCCATTCCTTCACTTCTCCTTGTAGATTAGTTTCAAATTCATTTTAAGCTATAAAAACAATAGGTAATCATGTTGGTTAGTATAAATCACATTTTCATAAAATCTTGCATGAAGAGATAACACACATAGAAAGTAGGTAACAAGAGTCAAAGACCAAAATGACAAAAGTATCACTTAGGCATGCATTACTGCCCACACGATCACCTACCCCACACTTAAAGCCTTGTTTGTCCTCGAACAACCCTTTTACATCTCATGCAAATGAAACTCACACGGCTAATTTAAACGAGGTATTTGAGCTACGGCTACAATGACTATTGAGATGATAGGTAAAATATTAGTGCATGCAAGGTTTACCCATTAAAATCGTATTTAACTATGTTGGGAACTTCCCGGCCTCAAGACTTGACTCCTGATCTCGGCAAACTCATGCCAATCAAGCCCAGTCAAGAATCAAGATAAGAATGTTATCCCTCATTAAGAAACATGTGCCTCACCACCTGAGTTACCCTTTTTTATTCAGGAATTTTCAACTCACAATATGTATGGGTGTATGAATTGAATTTCGCTCACTCTCCCAAAGAATTCGCATGCATCAGCCAGTGAACCATAAGCTTGCCCTCAGGTGTTGTACTTCACTAATTTAAGGATGTTTGAATGTAAAGATCAAGTAGGAATTTTAAGTTATGTGCTTAGGCTAAGGGCGGTGGGATCACCTTATGGCTAATACGGTGACAATCTTTCCCAAGCACTTTTGCTACATCACATTTTTATTAAAAGACACATTTTCTTTTGCTTCACCTTCCTTCTTTTCACTCTTGAATTATCTTCCTTCCTGTTCCCATTTCTTTAAGCACACTTGGCCTATTGGTAAAAAGTACTTAAGCTCTTTTTCATTCATTTGTTTTCTTACTCCTGCTCAGTAATTTGGCATTTTCAACCAAGTGCACCTCTAATGTTTTCCTTACTTCAAATGCTATTTTTCCTTATTTTCCCCCTTCTCACTCCTTCACTCTTCCGTATTTTTCACTTAAGCGCTTAGGAGTTTTGGATCAAGCTCAAGGCTCCTTAGAAATAAAAGGATTAAACATGTTGTAGCTATCAAATAATAGGCTTAAGGCTCGATGGGGCTAACTAGGATTCAACATTCAAGGTAGGTATAAGGCTATGTAATAATTGTGAGCTCATTAGAAGTAATGCCTAAATAATCTCTCCTACACTCTAAATACTTCATTTCGTTTTGTATACACATCGAATAAGTTCTAGACATTTCCCATGATAGCACGGAATATTCAAAAAAACTCCCTCCCTTTGCATGCTCAATTCAAGACATATTCCAACGGACTCTTAACTCGGCTAATTACAAGAATTCAAAATTAGCTTTAATCACATCGAGTCAAATTCAAGAGCCTAGGTGTCTCAAACATATTTAGAACATTTGCATGCTTCAACACTAACCATACTTGCATCTTACAATCATGTATAGAACATAATAAGAATATCAAACCATTAATTAGCTACGGGTTCAAAAAATCAAAACCTACGGCTAAATTTCCCTTAAGACGATCGTCATCCATCCATCATAGAGAATAGTCTCTATCTAAGACTTCGGTTCAAAGGGACTATTCTCGAAAAAGCAGAAAATAAGATAGAAACCCCGAACAAAAAATTTAAAAATAGAAACAACTTGCAAAATAATTACACAAACAAATCCTTAACAAGCACCACACACACACACAATCATCAACACGGCCCAAAACACAATGTCACACATTCAACCACTTAAGCACAAACACAAGCACAACACGGTCTTACTACACCGGCACCTAACTATTCCCACCCCACACTTAGTGAACAGCTTGTCCTCGGTGTTCACATATCACAATTAAAAACACGGATTTGGGTGGTGTAACTCCACACGATCAATCAAAATGCTTAATCTCTTCTTCAGGTGCCAATGCCTCATCTCCCGAGATGAGAATCTTCTGTCGTCTTCCTCGACTCAATGTAAGTCGTCCCAGCCAGTTTCCTCATCCCTAGGTCGTACCGTCGTCATCAGCGGTTCTACAAATGCTATCCCAGCTGCGCATAATGCTCTGGGCATGCTTATTAAATGGATAATCCATCTTGAGCTGCCACAATTTGTCCTCAGTGCCGGGCCTTCCACCAATCCGCGGTTTACCATACGCATCCATACATTCAGGCCATGTATTGGTCGTCAGTCACGCCGCTCGGCGAGTGAACACGGAGCTGAATGTGGTATCGGGTGCTTTGGTCTTAGTGACATCCAGCACACCGGTCCAGTCAGGAATGTAATCCCAGGGGCCACTTCTTGATGCCATGGCCCTGAGAAAAATTCTATTAGAAGACCACTGAAACCATACCAATGCCCTTGATGAAGTCTGGCTTTCTTCATTGCTAAAATAATCACCGCTCCAACATTTTATCTACGAGCCCTTTCATCAATGCATATACCAAACAAACTCTATCGGGTGACATCAATTATATGCACCCTCGGGATGGAAAGTACACACTATCTTCAACCAAATCCTTGCTTCTCTATTCATTTGGGATTATGGTAATATGCGGTGATATCCTCTTTCCTTGTGATGACTCCACACAGTGGTGATCGTGCTCCACATAATGTGCGTTTGATATACGCATACGGTGGGGATGTTCGGTGGCGGACATGCGGCGTCTATGTCTGCATCCCCAGATGATTAAAGATGTTGTGGTTCAAAAGTAACCTGTTCTACGATCTTGGCTTGTGTAGTGCGCCTTTGTGGGAGTTCCAATTAGCGTAAATTCCCTTATGAGATGAAGGTACACTCTTTGGGGTTCTTTGAAGATGAAGTTTAACCCCACAGTATTTATCTGTGTAAGATTGCAAAATCTTGAGCTAGTGGATCCCTTGCTATTTGCTCCTCGAAATACTTGGTTTCCTTATGCTTGGAGTAATTCGCCCTCATCAATACCGGCGTGTTCCATACCTTCGTTTTCCTTAGGTAGGTGGTGCTGCTGCTGCTTGTTGCCCCAACTCTAAGTCTTTTCAGCCAGCGCCGAATGTGGATGCATCTTTTCCCTTGTCTTGCCGTCCGGACATTTTCTATTCATCAAAGCATATATTTCAAATGTCATTCATGGTATAGTTAGTTCTTTACCTGAGTTAGGCTTAAATTAGTCACCACACTAAGTTGTTGGTAGTAATTCATACAATTCGGCAAACAGCCACATAATTCGGCTCTTATTTCTCAAAAGGTTCGGTGCATTAGTAAAAGTCGATGGAATAGCCTAATTGTACTACTCGAGACTTCATACATGTCATTATTAAAGTTCATCCATCTATTCATTTTGTGCACAACAATCTATTGGATTTCCTATTTTATCCCCAAAATCAATCTTCAACCATAACATAATCTAAGTTTAATCACAACATTTTTTCAACTCAACAATCGGCTGGCCCAAAATATCTCTATTTCTACCCTTTTCTTCCTTCTTCCCAACTCAATTCTCAACCTAGTTATCAACAATGTAAGATTTTCAATACCAATCATGTAATTATTGAGCTCAGAAACCAATCTTATACAAAATCAACATTCATCCATGATCAATCAATTATTCATCTTATTAACAACTTACGGCAAAATTTTTATAAGAACATGTTCACGAATGTCCCGAACTATGCATCAAGAATGACAAAAATATCGAACATACCTTACTTGAAGAGTTTGAAGAGGACTTGAAGGATTTTCTTAGGTTTGAGCCATTGGCACGTTGAGGGAGAAGGGAATGGGGTTTGGTCGTGGAAGATTTCGAGAAAAAAATGGGGAAAATAAGATTTTGGGGAGTTAAAATTAGTAATATTGCGCGGAGTCAACCGCTGCCCCAGCCCGACATGACGAAATTGGCCTCAACGTGTCCACCAGAAGGCCATCGCGGAGTCCAAGCTACGTGACACGGAGCCATCACACGTGAAGCTCCTTTGGAAATTGGCATACACAAATTTAACCTCAATGTGTCCACGGAGGTTAACGCGAACACCGAGGCTTCGTGACACGGAGACAACGTGTATACTCAACGCACTCTTGCCCCAATTTTCCTTTTTACCTTTGTTTTTCACTTGCGATTTTGTATTTTGCCCTCCCATATCTCACGAAAACTCATCCAACAACAACAACTCGTTAGAAAATAGTGGGTGCCCTCCTAGCGCCTTAGTTTTCATGATGGCATGACCATTTTTTTTGTTTCTAACTACTATAGTACATTACATTCACGGGTTGCCTCCCGTACAGTGCCTGGTTTATCATCGCGGCTCGACACTTGTCATCCTCATTCTTCTTCTAAGAGTGATAGGCGTCTTCTCTCGATTAAGGCCCTCACCCAGTAGTGCTTACACCTTTGTCCATTCACTAAAATGTGACACTTTTATCCTCTTGCCACAATTCAACGCCCCATGTGGGGTCATTCTCAACACTTCAAACGACCCTAACCACTTGGAGCGCAATTTCCCTTGGAAGAGTTTCAATCTAGAGTAGAATAACGTGACACCATTTGGCCGCTCCAAGGTCGATGCACCATATACTGTCGTACTTACCTTTTCATTTTCTTTGTAGCATTTTGCACTTTCATATGCGTGCCATCGAAATTCTTCCAACTCACTCAATTGCATCAATCTCTCTTTCCTGCTAGCTCGGGATCCATGTTCAACTTTTATGCACGGCCCAATAAGCTCGATGTTTCAAGCTCTACGGGGAATGACATGCCTTCCCGTAAACCAGACACATGTGGTGAATTTAATTGGTGTCTTATATGCGATTCGATAAGCCCACAACGCATCATCGGTTGCTTGCAAACCTTGCGTTGTGCATTCACCATTTTACTTAAATCTTTTTAATTTCTGTTTGGCACATATTTGTCGCTAGTTTGGCAATGATATGTTGTAGCCACATTGTACATACCCCATATTTCACTAGCAAATTCTGAATCCTGCATTCACAAATGCTTGCCCTCCATCGGCGATATTTGCTCGTGGCGTACCAAACTGGTGAAAATATGCTTCTTCACAAAATCTAGCCACCACCTTGTTGTCGTTCTGCAGGACCGCTACTACCTCAACCCACTTGGACACGTGATCCCTTTGCCACCAAGATGTGCGCGGTGCCCAGCGTGGTGGAAACGGGCCTATAAAATCTATCCCCACACAGAACACCTCAGCTTCCAATATGTGATGCACTGGCATCTCATGTCTCCTATGGTGTTCTGCTCTTTGACATCGATCACATTCTTTGACATAAGTGCAGCATCTTTGAAAAGTGTGGGCCAAAAGAACTCGGATTGCAGCACTTTGTAAGCAGTACGCTCTCCTCCATGATGAACTCCATACGACGATGAATGTGCTGCCTCAACACCTTTAGTAAATGCAATTTAAGAATGCACCACCTCGTCATGATACGGTCCTTGCTTGAATAGATACGGCTCATCCCACATGTAATGCACGGACTCATGCTTCATCTTCTTCCTTTGTTAGTCGTTGCCTCAAGTGGGTATATTCCACTTACTAACAAGTTCACAATATACGCCACAAGGAGTTCGGCTTCCTTTATTGCCAGGGGTGTTCATCGGGGAACTCTTCTCGGATCGCTCACCTTCCTTCACATGTGAGCAGGTTCTCTAGTCACGATGAGTGATCGCAACGATTTTCACTTTCCTTCCTATCTCGGATCTCCGGATCAAGCTCTTGCAGCAATAATATCCACGGTGCTTTGGGCTTCACATCTTTCTTGCCAAATATAAGGGTGGCCATGATCGATTGTGTGCCACCACTTTGACCCCCACCGGGTAGGATCTAAGCTTGTCAAATGCAAACACTAGAGCGAGCATCTCCTCCCTCCGTGGTTTGTATATTAACTTGTGCAGCATCAAGCATTTTGCTTGCACTAGTAGATGGAATGAAAAATCTTATTCCTTATTTTGCCCAATACGCTCCTCTGTGCATCACTTGCATCACACATTAACTCAAAGGATATTCCCAATTAGGAGCAATGAGAATAGGAGCTTCCACCGGCTTCTTTTCAGCTCCTCAAATGCTTCAACACATTCCTTGTCAAATTCAAACTTTGCCTCTTTTCTAACAACGGGCATATCGATTACAGGAATTTTAGAAGTCTTGAATAATGATACGTAAAACCAGGCATGTCTGAAGAGCTGCAGACACCCTTAATGATACTGGCGGTGGTAGCTTTTCAATCCACCTCTATTTTTGCACGATCGACCTCCAAGCCTCGCATGACACCTTATGGCCAAGGACAATACCCTCCTTGACTAAAAAGTGACACTTTTCCCGATTGAGCACGGGTTTGAGTCCTCACATCAGCGCTTACCCTATCTAGATTAAACATAGCAAGCGAGTTACCAAGAAGCGAAAAAGTCATCCATAAATACCTCAACATAGTCTTCCACCATATCGTGGAATATTGCCATCATGCGTATTTGGAAGTAATAGGTGCATTGCATAGACGAAAGGGCATCCGCTTTGAAAGCATATGTCAGCCCAAGGACATGTAAACGTGGTCTTCTCCTAATCTTACGAATTGTTATGGCATGTTTGATTTATGGCTAGACTAACCATCGGCAATAATATTCACCTTACTGCGGCTGTCCAACTTATCGATCGATGAATGGAATCGGATTAGTGATCTTTAAAGTGGCCTCATTGAATACCACTATAATCCATGCAAAGATTAGCGGCCAGTGACTGTGCGTGTGGGAATAGCTCATTCTTTTCATTTGTAACCCTTGTCATTCCCCCTTTCTTGGAACGCATTAGGCGGGATAACTCATTCAGCATGCAAAGATCTATGAGGTATACATCACCATCAAGCCCTTGATCACTTCCTTTACGACTACTTCCTTCATCGCCGGGTTCAACCTCGTCGATGTTGCACGGTTAATGGATCTCTCTCTTCCACAAATATCTTGTGCATGCGAAAGATGGTGATCCCTTTAATGTCGACATCACGCCATCCCATTGCTCTCTTTCGCCTCTTAAGGACCACCAATGCATCTTTCACTTGTGCATGCATCGGTTAATTTGCTGAAATGATGATTGGTAAGGTGTCATCTTCACCCAAGAATACATACTCCAGATGTGGAGGCAATGTCTTTAACTCCAATTTAAATTGCCTCTCATTACAGAGTGGCTTTGGGGATGGTTCAAGGACCTCTTCAATGGTTTAAAATCTTGCTTCTGAAGAACCATTTTGGCTCATTTCAAAGTTTGCACCATCTCATATGTCCTTGTCCCAAAATGATCACGTCTTAAGGCTCTCTCGAGGATCTTGTGAGTAAATAATCTGATGGGTCGATTTTGATTCAAAACAACGATTCTTAGATAACTCTTCATAGATGGCGGGTAGCTTCATGGCCTTGTAGACATCAAAAAGACCTCTACCTTATCATGAGCTCTCATGGTTAGATACTTGAGCTACATCAATTAAGGCTCGCCCGATTGCCGAAGGGACGTCCCAAAATTAATGGGACTTCGCATCGGCTCAAATTAGGAAATTATAAAATCACCTGGGAAAGAGTAGAGGGAGCCTACTTGCACTAGCACATCCTCCACAATTCATCGAATTCTGTCCAATGAACGGTCAGCTAGTTGCAAGATCACGGTGGTGGGTCTAGGAGCGCAGAATCCCGGCCTCTTGAATGCGATGTTGGCATCAAATTTATAATTTCTCTCCAAATCGCACAAACCACGAGCTCGAATAGACTACCCAATTGTAATCTCAATAGTAGAAGCTCCCGGGATCCTTGAGAACTTTTTTTCCCCATTGTCGATTCGTATACGGGAGGTGCACTCCTCGGTAAATTATGCTTTAGCATACTTTCTGTGTTTGCTCATTTGCTACAATGTCTTTGATGTACTTTATCATATTTTGGCACTTACTGCGGCACATCTACTAAAGGAAGATTAACATATACCTACTTTAACACTTCCATGAACTTCTTGGAGCATGCTTCCTCCTTGTGCTTTTTCAATCTTTGAGAAGCAGGGGGCGTGGTGCCATCTCACCTTTTCATTCCCTCACATCATCGTTTCACTTCCATCCTTTTCTCTATTGCTCTAGATTTACGAGATGGCCTTTCGTGTTCCACACTCCCCGAGTTGCTTTCCACTCACAGTAGTAACTACATTAACTTTTGCTGGATTTGGAGTGCATCACTTGGTAATCCTCCCTCGGTCTAGTATTTTGGGCTCCCGGCTAATGTCCAAGCGATACTCCAATGCCTTTATAGCTAGCGCTGATTTTTCATGTCGGTTGTCAATTTTACTGATCGGCACATCACGCACAGTTAGCTATTATGGTTTTAAGTATACCCCTAATGTTCTTCGGGGCGAGGAGATTGCATTATTTCCTCTAAGCTGGCTGAAAATTGTATTGGCCCCTTATTTGTACTTGCATACTGATTTGAACTACGTCACATTGGCTATTATTACCCCGCCAAGAAAAATTCGGATGATTACTCCAATTGGAGTTGTAATTGTTGCCATGCTGGCGATTGTTGCTCTAAAGGCATTTCCAGCAAATTTCTTGAATGCGGATTGGCACCACAACACTGGGTAGTGTTCACTACTCCCACAGACTTCACACCACACTGTTGAATTGCATTGGCCAGGGTTTGTGCACAGCTCAAACTCATGTTGCTAAAATGAGTGTTAATTTGATTAAAAGCGACTATTTGTCTTGACAATCATTTGTGAATACATCTACCTCCAAGACCCCTGTCTCTTTCTTCACTCCCCACCGGGTTGTATCGGCATTCCATTTTAGGATTACCTTGTGAAATACGGTTCAACAAGGTGTACAGCTCTTCGTATGTCTTTTCCAATGTAACCCCCATTCTTGAGTCTAACAAAATCTTTGTATGTGGTTCCAAACCTTTAATGAATGTATGCACCAACACATCATTATCTTTTGATGATGGTGAGGGCAATCTCTTAACATTGACTTGAACCTCTCCCAAGCCTGATACAAATTCTCACCCTCTCTCTGTTTGAAACTTAGAATCGACTTCTAAGCCTAGTTTGTCTTCTACGATGGAAAGAATCGTATCAAAACTTCCTCGCTAGGTCATCCCAAGTAGGAAAATTTGGAGGTTCGGCTTTTAACCACCTCTTGGCTTCCCCCGGCGGTGAAAATGGGAGCTAGTGTAAGCCTCGCATAATAAGATGATACTCGGTAGTATATATGTGTCACTTATCTCCAAGAAGTTTTGGAGATGCGGTTGTGGATCTTCATGAGGGGCTTGTAAATTGTCCTTTGGTGTCTGATAGCGCACCATATTTGATTTAAAGTTCAAATCTCCCTCACGGTTCCGACACGCAAATGCTGGATGTTACGTTATTCGCATGTGGGATTTCCACCTCGCGGACCAGTCTTTCTTTGCCATCTCTTCTTGCACTAAAACTACCCTTACAATCGGTGAATCTTTGTTGTGGCTCCCGAAATTGCTCTCCTTATCATTCAAACTACCTGCAAGTTCCCTCTTACGTATATGAAATTGTCTCTCCGGCTCACAAAGACGGATCCACCAACTCCTTATCTCTCGCCAATGTTCGAAGCAACCCAGTACTGCAGAAATCGCTAAGATCAAGTTATAACATATATCGAACTTGTAAACTAACACTAAGAAAATTAAGTCACCAATTGCTTCAATCCCGGCAATAGCCTTGAAAACTTGCTCACTCCCAATCACACGCAAGTGCACGTGAGTCGTACAAGTAATAAGTAGCTTTATTTCTATCCAGGATGCTCCGAACCCGGGAATGTGAAGGAGTAATATTTCTCTAAGTGTTTAGTATACACACTTCTTTATACAAGTAGACAAGAAAAACAAATGGTGATTTTTCAAGAATATTAGTTAATGTAACCTTAAGTGAAAATTATGAATTATAATGAATAATAGCGAACAAGAAAGCTGGTTAAGGCAACATGCGAGATATATATTTATTGATTAAATTTCGATCGATACTTCTCTTCGGTTGTTAGTAGGAATTATTAACAATGGATTGGGTCATTCGGACTCCTCACCAATTAAAGAATTATGAGATTTACGTTACACATTTAAGCGATGCAACAACTCATATTCTCATAAACCAAACTAGAATTCCAAAGATGACCAAATATGACATTACAAATATATTTCTATTACGAGCGTTAATCTTCTCTTAATTTCTCAACCAAGACAAGAATATATTCTGCAATTCACATCCATCAGAATTAATCTTCCTTCGGAAATAAAATTGGAATTTTAATATATACATTAACAATGGACAATCATTAATGTAGTAAAAACAAGAATCAGTAGAACAATTGTTTTAGAAGATAAAACGAAAATAGCATCAGTACATACTATTTTGCAATTATCCTCAACCTCGGCCAAAGGTGAATTAGCCACTCAATTTTGAATTAAACATCTTCAAACAAGTAGAAAACATACAAGCAATTGATATTTAAGAGAAAAGAAATTAGCAAGGACTTCTTGACTCAAGCTTGCTTGGCTTGCGTTACAGCATGAAATGTGAATACCAGCAAATAAAACTGTGTGCTATTTATACAAGTAGAAATTTTCGGAATAAGCGCGACGTGGCACGGAGGCTATCACGGAGCATCGGCTCAGGTGCCCCCGGCTGCTGTCGCGGAGCCTCAACGGAACTTGGATGCCACCCAGTTGCTTGGCCTCGGCGTAGCACGAAGGCTATCGCGAGCCCTCGGCCTCCGTGCCAAGGACTTGTCGCGCACCTTAACTGGAATTCGGGTGTGCAACAAAGTCTTGCGTGTCACGGAAGTGAATGCGGAGGGAATAGGCTCAGTGACACGGTGCCATCGCGTACCTTCCTTGGAATTGGCCACAATTTCACTCTAGGAAGAATGCTGCGATGGTAGTGCCACGACTCATCACGGAGCACATCCAATTGCTTAGTATTTTCTTGCCGACCCCAGCATTTTGCTTAGAGTCCATTCCTTCACTACACCAACTTGTAGATTAGTTTCCAAAATTCATTTTAAACTACAAAAATAATAGCTAATCATGTTGGTTAGTATAAATCCACATTTACATAAAAATCACATGATAATGTACACATAGAAGTAGTTACACAAGTCAAAATTAAGTAATAAAGTATCAACTTGGGCATGCAATTACGCCCCACGATCAATATACATCAAAGGGCGATGAAATACATAGGCTATACGACTATCATTTAGTATGGATGTAATTTTCTGACTTGATGTGATTGTATTTATACATGACAATTTGATGTGACTGCCGTAGGTCTGTTAGTAATTTACATGTTGAATATTATTTGACTGGTTGGATAGATCTTATATAATTATTTGATCATTATTATCTGTGATCTGCAGGGGTTTTGGTATTTGTCTATATTATGCCTTTTATTTAAGGTTGTTATGGTTGGTGGTGATCATTTACGGTAAATAAAATGATAGGGGTCAATAATATAATATATCATTATAGTGAATTATTAGGTAAGTAGTAAAGAATGTGTGTAAATTATAAAAGGTTCTAGGTACTTGGTAATAGTGTCGGAGTCCTTTGTAATTATCGAAAGTGAAAATGAATGTCTTGATCTTATAGCTAGAGGCTCTTTAAAAAAGGTAAGAATATTTTGAAATCTTCTATGAACCCATTGAGGTAATGTGATAGAGATTACGACTAAGTGGCAAAGCTGTTGAGAAATTATTTGTTGATGTTGTCGATTTTATAATATGTTGTGATTAATCTTTATCGATCAATGATGCTTAACGATGCGTGTGGTATGCGATACTACTCTTTCTATACTTTTGCTAGAGTATAGGTTTGTGCAGGTTCTTGAAGTTTCATGGTTGATAGCGGTACTCAATATCGGCTTACGCATTTCTTTCCTTCGTCAAAGTTGTGCCTTTTTAATTGTCATTACTGCGATTGAAACACTTGTACATGTCTAGACTAGGTCTTTGGGAAGTACTCTTTAAAGGTTGTAATTGTAAAATGCTTTAAGAACTTTCTTGATCATATTTTTTTCATGAATATGTTTATTCTTGATTAAATGGTGTTTATAAAGGATGGATAGTCGGGGTTCTCTGTCGGATTAAAGTTGGGTAGGTCTTGCAGTGATCAGAGGTCCTATCGATTAGTATTACAGAAGAAATCACAATTATAGACACTAATACAATTAGATAAGCTCTTCATAGACAAACTTGAGATTTGCGATCCCGGGTAAGATCGGTTCGGGATCTTGAGCATTTAAGTTGGTATCGAGCCTAGATTACCAATCTCACAAATACAAGAGCAATGTTAGGTAGAGTCTGCGGATTGGTGTGTGAATGTCAAATTAAATTCTCGGGGTGCTATGGCGCATATGGGATGTTTTTCCTTTTATTCTTTTCTATAGTGTTGTCTAGTTTATTGTTCACTAAATTGACCAGTTGAATTGTTCTAACTTATCTTATGCTCATGATTTCATTATCTTGTTTTACTATCATATTTTTATTTAACCTTCATACTCAATATATAAAGAAATCTTTTGACCGCATATTTTTATGCTATATCGTTTTATGATATAGGATCGGGTGATGTCACAGTCCCGTCATTAGATTCGCTCCCCTGCAGTTCCAGCGGCCTCGGTTTTGGGTGAGTCCTTATCATCAGAGGATGTCAGTTAGTCTTATATTTTATTTTCATGTCTTTCGATTTGATTTAACCGACCCTAGCGGGGATTTTCCCAACAACCACTACAACATTTTAGGCCTAAGGCCACAACAAGCTGGACAGCACTTTTTAAAGTGTTGCCAAAACTAGTTTCAAGAACGTTTTCAAGGCGTGACCTTAGTTTGAACTTTGGCGGCATTGACAACACGTCTAAAATGTACTCTTTAAAATTATAAGCTATGTTTTATAAGTTTTGCTAACCATAAAAGCAACACTTTATTTATATATATATTATGCTTTTAGGTGTATTATTTTTATAATTCTGAAAACAACATTTTTAAAGTGTAGTCTAATAATTCTAAAATTTTTGCCCAAATAATACTAGTTCCCTCCACTTATCTGAATTCCATCCAAAATATTAAGGGTAAATAATATATTTTCCTCAACATATTAAGTAATAATAAAATAATATTAATTATCTGAATTTGGAGACTACTTTTCCCTGTCTTTTTTTTTTTTTCACAAAACCCTATTCACGGGAAGTGAAGTTTGCAAATCAAAACCCCATTCATCGAAGTAGGATCACCGTCCCGACCCCCATTCACCGAAGTTCACCTAAGATCATCTTTGGTCGCTGAGTTTGTTGCTATGTTTGTCGCTGCTTCTCCTAAGATCATTGTTGCTTTGTCGAAAAAGTTATTGGGTTTTTGCTGAAAGAGTCGTTCTAGGTCGTGAACCCAGGTCATGAAGTTGCAGGGTGTTCCCGAATAGTTGAGGTCCAATACTTGCATGGAAAAGGTGAACCCAGGTCGTGAAGTTGCTGCAGGGGTAAGGAATTACTCAAAATCTCTCTGTTTTGTCATGAAATTGGGGCGAGAATTGCAAAGGAATATCTCTGTTTTCTCATCAACTTCCGGCAAAATTTCTTCACACATTCTGGCAAAATTGCTGTAGGGTTTTCTCGCAAACTTCAGATAATGTTTTTCAGTTCATTACAAAGGTTTCGCTTGTATTGTCCTGGAGTTGTAGAATTAATTTTTAGTTTAATACCCACCAGATGTGTGGGTGAATTGGTTGTGTTTGTTTCTCGAGCTTCTTTGCGCTCCAAAACTACTCCAGCCTCCTCTGAATTCTAAAAATTCCTCACTGTATTTCTTTTTAAAATTAACAAAGACATAAACTAAGCTCTTCTGCACTTGGTATTTTCTGTTTATCTGCCTTGCCTATTCAATTAAGCCTTCATATTTCTATTCTACTATGGATTTTATGGTGATGTTTTGAGGGCTAAAAGGTCAGGAACAACTGTTGTCTGATTTTATCTGCCTGGTTTTCCTGTTCATTGTATTCGCTTTGTCACATTTTTAAAATGATTATACAAGTGTGGTTTTTTTGTTTAATTTTGATTTCTCTGTTTATGCCCGTATCACTTATTCGATGGGAATATAATACTACTATACTTGAATATTACCGGATTTTGAAACTCTAATTTGTTAGACTGAAAAGACTGCTATATGATTATATACTCTGACTGACAAGGTAAATTCCTAACTTTTCCAATTTTATGTGTTCAATTGTAATTAGAAACAAATTAAACATTACTTAACCTTTCAATTGTTCATTTCCTATCAGTAGGAGTAGGTATATCTGGACGAGTTCCTCTCTAATGTTGTTATAACTCAGTAAAAAGCATGTAATTGTGTGTATAGTTAAAGTTTGTTCATTAGTTTAAATTGTCAAATATCTCTTCAGATACTTTTATCTTTATGGCGTTCAGCTAGCGTGCAACCTAGAATTCCATGTGGTGGGTGCAAAGTCTAAATTGTTATTGCTAAATACCTTTTTTCCTATCTTTATACCTCCCACCATCTCTCTCTAACTTAATCCCATCACCATATAAATGCTTGAGATTTAAAAATATCTACAAATGTTTAGTAGTTATTGCTTAACATCTCATCTTTTCAATCTCATCTTTTCATGTAGAGATTTATCATACAATGGGTTATCTGGAAGCTTCCCTTCTTGGATCAGTGAGCCAAATCTGCAATTGTATGTATGAGAATAGCTGAAATTTATATAATGCTTCACCATCTATTCTTTTCTCCCAATCTTTTGGTCCTAGTTTCAATTGTGATTATCATGCTAATACTACTACTTGACAACTTGCAGAAATTTAGTTGGCATCAACTTCACAAATGAACAAATAGAACAATCAGACAGCAGGTAATCAGAAATTTAGTTCACAAATTTGCAATCATAGTTGTCTCAGTGTTAGAAGAACATAAATGGGTGGATACTTCCTTTGTCTTCAGTTCTGTGCCTTCGGGGTTAAATTGTCTTCAACGAAATTTCCCTTGCAATCGAGGATCTCCAATATGTAAGTGCTTCATATAATTTCAGGACGACAAAAATCCTACTCCAAGTTTCTGGTTCCATTAGTATGAATAAGTTTGAAAATATTTGTGCTACATTTTGTGTCTATAAACCACAATATATATTAGAGTGGTCAATATCCATTTAGATAAATCGTCCATTTAAGGTAATATACCAAAATTTGTAACATTTATTCCATATTTTCTGTTCTTATGATATGTCCTTTACTAAGAAGCAAGAAGTACATCAGCTACTCTATTCTACTGCTAGTGTTCTAATATAAAACTACGTGCTTCTTTCTTATCTTCTCGTGCATGTGACTTTTCATAATTCACATATTCCAGCTTTGTAATTAAATGTGGAGGACGTCCAATAAGATCTACTGATCAGGTATCATATGACAGGGATAATGAGACTCTGGGTCCAGCAACATATTTCATGACTAGTACAAGGAGGTGGGCTATTAGTGATGCTGGTCTACATTCTGATCATCAAAATAAGAGCTTCACAAGCTTCACCTCATCTCAGTTTACAAACACCTTGGACTTAGAGATCTTCGAAACTATACAAATTTCCTCTAGATCACTTAGATACTATATATTGGGTCTTGAAAATGGTAATTACACTGTGACCCTCCAATTTGCCGAGTCAGAAATCTTAAATCCCCCAACTTGGCACAGTCTTGGAAGACGTGTATTTAATGTATATGTACATGTATGCATTATTTATTTAAAATAGATAAACCCTTATTTGCCTTGAAGACATATTAGTCATAAACAAAGAAATAATGGAATAATTTGGGTCCAAATAGAGCATCACTTCGATTTTGAGGATTCATCTAGTCGGCCCCAACTTTGAGACATAGTTGATCGATTGACTGATTTAGATATGTTGTCTTCCTTTGAAATCTCAACCTAATTTCACCACTTTGAACCATTTAATACTGCTAAGAGCAAACTTGTTTAGTAGGAATAACCTTTTTCTCCCTTCCTACATTTACATCATACTTGACTTAATAATTTTATGGTTATCTTTTTCTAGGGAATTCTGGAGTTGAAATATTTTGACATAAGGAGGGCTGGGGGAAGGTCCCTCACAGCTGTTCAAAGGCAATTTAAAGCTCAGGTTTCTGAAAATCATCTTGAGATACATCTCTTTTGGGCTGGAAAAGGGACCTGTCGTGTACCTATAGAAGGCACATATGGACCTTCCATATCAGCAATTCGTGCAACCCCAGGTATCCATGAATTACTGACAGCCCAAAGTAAATTATATTCTTAAATGAGGCATTCAAAACTATATTGACACTGCTAAGCTTTTCTATAGATTTTGTTCCCAGTGTTATCAACTAGCCTCCTACTACAAAAAAGAACCGGACCGGTCTGATTGTGGGTATTGTTGTTAGAGTTGGAGTCATAAGATTGATTTCATTATTTTTTATCTATTACCTAATTTAGAAAAGAAAACAGTAGAAGGCTTTGGAGGATGAAGGTAAGAAACACAAACTTATCTAGAATGGTTCTTCTGTTTTTGACTTTTTAGTGATTCTTCTATGGTTTAACTGCTTCTTAGAAGCTATTTTAGACTGGATCTTTCAAGAAAGTCGGTTTGGCAACACTTCCATTTTGTAGAATATATTGAGATTCTTTCTCTAAAAGTTTTCTGGAAATGTTTGTGGTTTGTTTCTTGATTTTGAAAATTTGGTTTAGAAGAGCAAGAGTTAACTGAAGGAGTCAGCACATGCATTCCTTCGGTGTAACTTCCAGAAATTGATTCACTTGTATTATTAAGGACATGTTTCTCTTCAAATTGCAGTGTTCCTGGGGGTAGATACCAGGCCCTACAGTTTCAGATATTCAGAACTTCAAGCTGCGGCTAGTGACTTCTATTCTTCTAATAAGCTTGGAGAGGGAGGTTTTGGACCAGTTTACAAGGTAATCCATTATTCTTCATAAATTCCTGAATTAACAGCTAGTTAATATTGCTATGTTTGTTGCACCTATAGCTCACATGTTTCTCAAATAGACCTTGTTCTTTTAAAAGCCTTTCTCCTGAGTGATCTCATTATTTCCATTCGTAGACATTCTGGCCTCCAGTGATCTATATCTCTGCCATCAAGAATTATTTATTGCATGTGAAAAGATGCTTAATATTCTCAATAATAGGGTCCTGAGTGTTATTATTGCAATAGTGACATATTGAATCTATGTTAATCCCAGTAATGTCACTTTTCTTCTATTGTCAACTTGTCTTTAAGGGCTCTCTAGGTAAGAAAGGAGATCTTGAAGAGGGTCTATGTGGTATTAGTAAGTAGAGAGGTCCCAAATTAGATCAATTATCATATAAAAAGGATACCTCTCCAGACCCAATATTTTACTAATTCATCCACATTTCCTTACATTACATAGAGCTTTCCAGCTTAGAGCTTTCCAGTTCTCAATTCTTTGTGGAGATTTATAGTTCATATTTTATGAATGACAATATGTATATGTATGACCATGTCCTCGTAATGGACTTCTACTAATATTGCAGTTGTAACCTCCATCGATGTAGCCTCTCCAAGTTGGAATATTTTTCACATTAGAGTTATGCATTCCTAATGGATTATTATTACCAATGGGAGAAATTTACAAGCAAGAAAGAGCGGAAAATGG
>JACEIK010002715.1:73487-90365 GCA_018107945.1 Datura stramonium
TTGTTTGTTATGCTTTTATTTATACTAACTATATATGATGAATCACATTTTTCTTTCTTTGGGGGGTGACAATGGTGTTTATTCTTGAATTGTCTGTAGTACAACTACATTGATGATATAATCACCAATGGCACCAAATAGAGATATTAATGAAGAGAAGGGGTTTGTATCAGTCATCAAATCATGTTAATGAACAACTAAGTTAAATGTTGTGAAGATTGAATCTTGAATATTGTCAACATCAAGCAAGAGTCCCTCTCACATTGGCATGTGCGTGTTTGAGTTGTGCACTCTTTGATGAAATTTAATGACTCAAATTATGGGAGAGTTTGTGTCAACTTTAATTTATTCTAATTTTTATTTTCATTTTTTAATGTGTAGGAAAATGCAGGTGATCGAATTTGAATGGAGGCCACAAATTAGAACGTTCTATTGAAGTGAATGTTGAAGAGTATTTGAACTATTATGATGCTTAAATACATTTAGTTGTTTGGAATTAATTTCTAGTACAGATCTTTAAAAATATTGCTCTATGAGTATGTGTAGTACAAGACATGTTGATTCTCAAAGTTTATTGCAAACCTATACATTTGAATTATTTATTAACTAATTTGATGTTGGGAGATCATTTATATATGCGTGTCTGTGCGCGTGCGTGCTCGCGTGATTAGTGAATATATGCAAACCAATAAATTATTATTTTTAACAATTGTGGCAATAAAAATTCTAGACAACATTGTCACACTTCAAAAGTGTTTCTATAGGGGAGTTAATTATAAATTGTGACAAGTGAATTAAAAAGGCTATACTTTAGAAATGTTGTTGTAGAGAAAGTATAAGCAGCAACGCTTTAGAAGCGTGGCCAATAACTAAGAAAAGGCCACACTTAAAAATGCAGTTTATTAAGTAAAAGTGTTGCTAATGAGGTACTACAAAAGCGTGGCCTTTGTACCTCATGGACCACGCTTTTAAGCGTAGCTACTAGTCTAAAGTCAAAGGTTACACCTCTTTAGGGCACTCCGGAAAAAGCGTTGCGTAAAGTGAAAAAGTGTTGCCTTTGAACAAATGCCACATTTTTTGCAAGTTTAGGCCACACTTTGTAGGGGTGGCTGAAAGCCTGAAATATTATAGTGAGATCATCTTATGACTAGAGGTTTTTTCATACAGTGATGTTAGATCTTTAGCTGTGTTGACTTGTAGTCCCATTACGTTTTATGATATTCTAGACTTCCGATTATCCTTTATAACATGTTTTATTTTTCACTCAGTTTATGCTATAAATTATGTCATGCATGTGCCATGGTTTAGTGTTATATCCCGGAAGCTGAAAGATCAGACCCGTGAGTTAAAACGGAGAAAAAGAGAAAATTTTGCAGCAGACTCAGAATGAGTCGTGAGGAGACTCGTGAGGACTACCCACGAGTAATGATGTGACTCATGGGGAAGGCCCAGGCATTTAGTGAGAAGGCTGGAAGAAATGAGACCCCACAGGTAAGACCACGATTCGTGGTCAGGCCCCACGAGTCGTTGGGTCATCCATGGGGGAGGGGAATTAGGAAAAGGAAAGAATAAGGGCAGTAGACTTGACGAGAGGTCCCCACGAGTCGTGGTCAGTCTCCACGATTCATGGGGTGAGTCTTTTGCAAGCATGAAGTAAAATTTGATGAGGCAAGACAGTGTACATCATGGACAACATCACGAGTCATGCACCAGAGCGACGAGTCGTCAGGTCACCCGTTAGGGCCACCTGACAGTTATTTTCTACAAATTTGGTAAGGGCTTTTCCATAATTCCTAAGTTCCTAGGGCCTAAACTACGACATTTTGGGTTATGAATAGGGACTTTTAAAGGGGTTAACTTCATTTCAGGCCTCATTTATTCATGCATGCAAGGTAGAAAAGTTTGAGAGGGTGATCAAGCTATTGTTCCTCAATTTCCTTCAATTCTCTATTGGGCATTCAAAGAAGTCTTAGAATCAGCTACCAACATGTATGTAAGGTTATGAATGGCTGATTTTATTTCACACCCATCCCCAATCCCTCTCTAAAGTATGAAATTCTATGTCTAATCTATGAGGTTCTAACCCAAATGCATGAATCTTCTATTTATATACATGAGTATGATTTGATTATGATTCTATGATTGAATTATGAAGCATGGGAAAATTTTATAATATTTCAATTTAAAATTATGATTTTAGCTTTATGAAATAAAAAAGCTCATGGATGAGATGTTCATGAAAGATAAGATTTGTGATGAATATGTGATGATGATAAGATATTATGATGAAAAGCATGATTTGAAACAACCAATGTTTACAATTATGATTTCGATGAAAATTGAGTATTTCTATGTATAATAAAGCTTTGGGCTATGCCCACAGGTTAAGTCTGAATGATGATTTTTCAGAAATAAGCTTACCATATTGCTTTAGAGCAAAGACTCCCAATTTTGTTTTCATCTTGTGGTATGTTTTGAGTTAGAGTTTTCCTATGTATAGCTTACCACATGCTTTTGGATCGAATACTCGTAATTATGTTTTCAGCTTGTGGTATGTCTTGAGCCAAAGCTTCTCATATGCATGATTTCATATTTAAGATGTATTTGATCATTGAGCTTCGTAAAAATATGATGTTGAGATTTGTTATAAAATGATGTAGAGCATATGCATGTTTTGGTAGTAATGTCTAGCATCGAGTAGGCTAAGGGTCTATCACCCTTTGCCTCAGAACTACGCGCTAACATAGGTTTATACATTATGACATTGAGACCTCTTTTATGAGCTTTCCCTGCTCGGATGGACCTTCAACTTGATATCGATATCATGGTGTCATCCCTAGCCCTGGAAAGGCTTTGGATGGCTCTACCCACTTGAGTGTGATAGTTGGGACCACGTAGCTCTATCGTGGTATGTCAGTTAAAAGAAGAGTTTTCCATTGTTCCTCATGATTTAAGATATGCATGTTTCATTAGTCATGAGATTTATGTAAATGCATGTTCTAAAGCAGGTTTCACTCAATGTTCAACTTTTCTTATAAATGTCAGAATTCAACTTTGAGTCAATCGATTCAGTTATGATGTTATGAAGTTATGTTATGTTACGTTATAGAGAGATCATGATTTCAGAAAGAATGCATGCAAGCCATACTCGCTGATTCCTATGTGTATGTTTACATTATGCATTGTCTTTAAATGATTTTATTTAATTTAGCAGTTTTACTTACCTTGCATATTCGGTGCATTTCACGTACTGACCTTATAATCTATGTTGTATTGTTTAATGATACAGGACCCAGCTCCAGGTTCAGCCCTGCTCATAGTCAGCTTGTCAGAGTTAGCATTCTTATTGTGGGTAAGTCCTCATTTCTAAGAACTAGACTATTCAGTTTTCCTTTATGTATTTCAGTTTCAGTTTTGTTGAGTTAGTTGGGGTCTTGTCCCATCAGCTCGTCATGTTTAGAGGCTTTTAAGATATATGTATGTATTCAGCTTCGGGTTTCCTATTCTAATGCTATGTTAAAGTTAGACTTCCGCTATGATCATTTTATCGATTATTCAGTTTTCTTGATTGAGATTAGATGTCCCTCCTCAGTGGGAGATTGACTTTGGTATTGACCTTCTTCTCGACAACCTATATCCATTCCTCCCTACAGAATGACTCCAACTGAGCTAAATGAGTTAAAAGAGCAGTTGAAGGACTTGTTAGATAAGGGGTTCATTAGACAAAGCAAATCTCCTTGGGGTGCACCAGTCTTATTTGTCCGAAAGAAGGATGGCTCACTACGCATGTGCTTTGATTATCGGCAATTAAACAAAGTCACTATCATGAACAAGTATCCTCAACCCAGGATTGATAATTTATTTGACCAGCTTCAGGGTGCCAAGTGTTTGTCAAAGATAGATCTCAAATCCAGGTTTCATCAACTTAGAGTTCAGGAGAGTATTATTCTGAAGACAACATTCAGGACACAGTATAGTAATTATGAGTTTGTAGTTATGTCTTTTGGACTAATGAATGCACCTGCATCTTTTATGGACTAATAAATACCTGGACATGTTCGTGATCGTGTTCATTGATGACATCCTTATATACTCTCCGAGCGAGGAGGAGCATGGCGCTCATTTTAGAGTAGTGCTTCAGACTCTCAAGGATCATCAATTATATGCCAAGTTCAAAAAGTGCGAGTTTAGGTTGAACTCCGTAGCCTTTTTGGGCCATGTGGTATGAAGTGAGGGCATAAGGTAGATTCTCAGAAAATCGAGTCGATAATTGGCCTAGACCGGTGAATCCTTCAGATATTCGGAGTTTCTTGGGTTTAGCTGGCTTCTATCAAAGATTTGTTGAGGGTTTCTCATCTATTACAGCACCTTTGACCAAATTGACCCGGAAGAAGGTGAAGTTCCAATGGTCGGAGGCTTGTGAGAAGACCTTCCAAGAGTTGAAGACCCGACTTACCTCAGCACTGGTGTTGACCCAACCCAAGGGTACCGATGGATTCATGGTGTATTGTGATTCTTCGAGAATCGGACTCGGGTGTGTGTTGATGTAGCATGTGTAAGTGATAGCATATGCCTCTAGACAGTTGAAAGTCCATTAGAAGAATTACCCGACCCATGATCTTGAATTGGCCGCAGTGGTGTTCTCATTGAAGATATGGAGACAATATTTGTATGGGGTCCACATGGATGTGTTTACAGACCATAAGTGCTTGCAATATGTGTTCACACAGAAAGATCTCAATCTTAGGCAAAGGAGGTGGTTGGAACTACTCAAGGACTATGACATGAGTATCCGTTGCCATCCAAGTAAGGATAATATGGTAGTGGATGCACTTATTAGGCTCTCTATTAAGAGTGTGTCCCACGTGGATTGAGGGAAAAAAGAGTTGGTGAGGGATGTGCATTGACTCGCGAGGTTGGGAGTTAGGTTGGTTGACTCGACTGATGGCGGTGTGGTGGTTCAGAACGGATTAAAATCATCCTTGGTGACTGATGTGAAAGCTAGACAAGATGAGGACCCGATTTTGGTAAAGTTGAAGGAATCCATTCAAAGTCAGAAAGTGGAGGTCTTCTCCCAAGGGAGAGATAGTGTACTTCGGTACTAGACTCTCTTATGTGTTCCGGACGTGGGTGATTTGAGGAGCCGGATGTTGCATGAGGCTCGTGGATCCAGGTATTCTATTCATCCAGGTGCCACCAAGATGTACCGTGACTTATGAAAAATCTATTGGTGGAATGTCATGAAGAAGGATATTGCAGAATTCGTAGCCAAGTGTTCGAACTGTTAGCAAGTAAAGGTTGAGCATCAAAGACCAGGAGGTGTGCTTCAGGATATCAGCATTCCTACTTGGAAGTGGTAATAAATTAATATGGATTTCATCATAGGTCTACCTCGTACTCGTCAACAATATGACTCCATTTGGGAGGTGGTAGACAGGTTGACTAAGGCTGCACATTTTCTACTAGTTAAGACCACGGATTCGGCGGTGGATTATGCCAAACTATATATCCGGGAGTTGGTACGGTTGCATGGAGTGCCCTTATCTATCATTTCAGTTCGAGGTACTCAATTTACCTCTCAGTTTTTGAAGTCATTTCAAAAGGATTGAGTACACAGATTAAGCTCAACATAGCATTTCACCCGCAAACAGATGGTCAAGTGGAGCGGAAAATCCAAACTCTCGAAGACATGTTGAGAGCATGTATTATGGACTTCAAAGGTAGTTAGGATGATCACTTTCCCCTAATTGATTTTGCCTACAATAACAGCTATCACTCTAGTATCCAGATGGCGTCATTTGAGGCTCTCTACGGGCAGAGATGTAGGTCGCCCATCGGATGGTTTGAGGTAGGTGAGGCGGCAATGATAGGGACGAATTCAGTTCATGAAGCAATGGAGAAGGTTCAGTTGATAAGAGACAGGTTGAAAACTGCACAAAGTCGCCAAAATTCTTATGCTGATGTGAGAAGAAGAGAATTAGAATTTAAAGTCGATGACTGGGTATTTCTGAGAGTGTCTCCCATGAAGGGGGTGATGCTATTTGGAAGGAAAGGGAAACTTATACCCCTCTATATCGAACATTGTTGGATAGTTTGACGTGTTGGCAAGTTTCTTATGAGTTGGAGTTGCCTTCAGAATTAGCTTCTATGCATCCGGTGTTTCACGTATCACTTTTGAAGAAGTATTTGGGTGATCCAGCTTTAGTTGTCCCGGTGGACAGTGTTGGTGTAAAAGAAAGCATTAGCTATGAGGAGGTTCCGGTGGAAATACTGGATCGACAGGTTCGAAGGCCAAGGAACAAGGAAGTAGCTTCAGTTAAAGTGTTATGGAGGAATCGACATGTTGAAGGAGCTACGTGGGAGGCCGAAGCAGATATGATGGCTAGATACCCACATTTATTCTCTACCGACTTAGTTTCAGCTTAAGGTATCAGTTTTGCACTCAAACTTTATTTAGTTTCATGTTTGCTTCATGTGCGCAAGTTTCTTTAATGTATATGGATGTGTGTATGATTCATGAAATCAGTTCAGTTATGTGATTCGAATCGGAGGTAGTCATTCCGTCAGTTTTTCGGTTTAAATGATTAGATTTGAATATAATGATTTCATTTTTCTCTACTTTTCTATGTGTTTTCTAATATTCAAGGAAGAATGTTCCCAAGGGGGAGATATTGTTAAACCTCGAAAGCCCAAAGATCAGACACGGGAGTTGAAACGGAGAAAAAGTGAAAATTTTGTAACAGACTCAGAAAGAGTCGTGAGGAGACTTGTGAGGACTACCCACGAGTCATGATGTGACTCGTGGGGAAGGCCCAGACATTTAGTGAGAAGTCTTGAAGAAATGAGGCCCCACGGGAAAGATCACGACTCGTGGTTAGGCCCCACGAGTCGGTGGGTCAACCGTGGTGGTGGGGAATTAGGAAAAGGAAAGAATAAGGGTAGTAGACTTGACGAGAGATCCCCACGAGTCGTGGTCAGTCTCCACGATTCATGGGATGAGTCTTTTGCAAGCCTGGAGTAAAATTTGATGAGGCAAGGCAGTGTACATCATGGACAACATCACGAGTCGTGCACCAGAGCGACGAGTCGTCAGGTCACCCGTTAGGGCCACTTGGCAGTTATTTTCTACAAATTTAGTTAGGGATTTTCCATAATTCCTAAGTTCCTAGGGCCTAAACTACGACATTTTGGGTTATGAATAGGGACTTTTAAAGGGGTTAAGATCATTTTAGGCCTCATTCATTCATGCATGCAAGGTAGACAAGTTTAAGTGGGTGATCAAGCTATTGTTCCTCAATTTCCTTCAATTCTCTATTGGATATTGAAAGAAGTGTTAGAATGAGCTTCCAAAAGGTATGTAAGGTTATGAATGGGTGATTTCTTTCACATCCATGCCCAATCCTTCTCTAAAGTATGAAATTCTATGGGATTTTAACCCAAATGCATGAATCTTCTATTTCTATACATGGATATGATTTGATTGTGATTCTACGATTGAATTATGAAGCATGGAAAATTTTTATAATATTTTCAATTTAAAATCATGATTTTATATTTATGAATAAAAAGCCCATGGGTGAGATGTTCATGAAAGATGAGATTTGTGATGGATATGTGATGATGATGAGAAATTATGATATAAAGCATGATTTGAAACTACCCATGTTTATAATTATGATTTCGATGAAAATTAAGTATTTCTATGTATAATAAAGCTTTGGGCTATGCCCAGATGTTTAGTCTAAATGATGATTTTTCAGAAATAAGCTTACCATATTGGTTTGGAGCAAAGACTCCCAACTATATTTTCAGCTTGTGGTATGTTTTGAGTTAGAGTTTTCCTATGTATAGCTTACCACATGCTTTTGGAACGAAGACTCGTTATTATGTTTTCAGCTTGTGGTATGTCTTGAGCCAAAGCTTCTCATATGCATGATTTCATATTTCAGATGTATTTGATCATTGAGCTTCATCAATAGAAGATGTTAAGCTTCGTTATAAAATAATGTAGAGCATATGCATGTTTCAGGAGTAATGTCTAGTACCGAGTAGGCTAAGGGTCGATCACCCTATGCCTCAGAACTACGCGTCAATGTAGGTTTATACATTATGACTTTGGGACCTCCCTTATGAGCTTTCCCTGCCCGGATGGGCCTTCAACTTTATATCAATATCATGGTATCGTCTCTAGCCCTGGAAAGACTTTGGATGGCTCTACCCACTTGAGTGTGATAGTTGGGACCACGTAAGCTCTATTGTGGTATGTCAGTTAAAATACGAGTCTCCCATTTCTCTCATGATTTCAGATATGCATGTTTCATTACTCATGAGATTTATGTAAATGCATGTCCTAAAGTAGGTTTGACTCAATGTTCAACTTTTCTTATAAATGTAAGAATTCAGCTTTGAGTCAATCGATTCAGTTATGATGTCATGAAGTTATGTTATGTTATGTTATGAAGGGATCATGATTTCAGAAAGAAGGCATGCAAGCCCTACTCTTCGATTCCTATTTTTACATTTACATTATGCATTGTCTTTAAATCATTTTATTTTCTTTCGCGGTTTTACTTACCTTTCATACTCGGTACATTTCATATACTGACCGCATACTCTATGCTATATTGTTTCATGATATAGGACCCAACTCCCAAGTTCAGCCCTGCTCATAGTCAGCTTGTCAAAGTTAGCATTCTTATTTTGGGTGAGTCCTCATTTCCCGAGGACTAGACTATCCAGTTTTCCTTTATGTATTTCACTTTTAATTTTGTTGAGTTAGTTGGGATCTTGTCCCATCAACTCGTCTTGTTTAGAGGCTTTTAAGATATATGTATGTATTCAGCCTTGGGTTTCGTATTCTAATGTTATGTTCAAGTTAGACTTCCGCTGTGATCATTTTATCAATTATTTAGTTTTCTTGATTGAGATTAGATGTATGCTTATGCCATGGGTCAACTTGGGGTCTCTCGGGGCTCCTTGTCCCGTGTTACAATCCAGGCCTCCGTTCGGGTCGTGATAATTAGCCTGGAGCTATTCGTGGTTCTAGGTCTCATGTTATATCTGGGTCTATGCTTGGGTTGTGGGAATAAGTTGCTCTCTCGATATGTTTTGATGATTCTTTGTGTGTACTTGAACTATTTAATTTGTACTTGTGAATGAATTTTTGATTTAAGTGATACTTGGTGAGTTACAGAAGGTATTATAATGGATTTAACAAAAGGTAGTGAATTATCGGGAGACTGCGGGTTTGACTTTATTATCTAATGTACTAAAGTAAGATGGGTCAAGAAATCTTATAGGTAATTAAATAGGTCAATAAATGGTAGCAACGAACTTAGTCAATGATAGTGAAATGGTAAGAGAGATAGTCGTTCTATAAAGTTATATGGTGAAATAAAACAAGAACTGGATCAATAAAATCGCGCTACTAACTGCGTGGGTATCACTGTAGCAGACAAATTGCTACGGTCGGACCCCTGTAGTGATCTAAGCATTCGCTGCAACGGAATAGGAAAAGAGGCAGATCGAAGAATTAATGGCATAGGACTTTGATGAGACCTAAGAAATGGTAATGTAGTTAATAACAGAGTGGGTTGTTGCATGATGCAGTAGTTGTAATTTTGTCATGCCAATTGTGTATTAACTATTATGTTGTTATGTAAACTAATCTTAGTCGGTTGATGATGCTTACCAGTATGTGTGGTATACTGATACTACCTCGCTACACCTTTTTGGTATAGGTTGTGGCAGGTTTTAAGTTTCTTGAATGACGTGGAGTATTCAATATCAGTTTTCTTGTTCTTCTGCTTAGACGAAGTTGTGTCATTTGTCTTGTTATGTTTTCTATTAGAGCTTTTGTTCTTATCTAGACTAGATCTTGGGAGAGTCAAGGTTTTGGGAATTTTTGTTGATTTGTGTAAATTAATGAGAAATTTTAGGTATTTTATGTAATATTCCAAAAAGGGTTCTCCTATCGAGTAGAGTCGATGTAGGTGCTCGCACGACCCGCCTATCTGGGGTCGTGACATAAAGCATGTTTTAGGGTTTTGATTCTATATATGAAATCTTCCGTGATTAGTCGTGTCTTTCAAGTGCTTATGATCAATAATTATGTGTGCTCATGATTCCCTTTCCAAATTCATGATTTCTAAGACTCAACCATGTTTTGGTACTATTTTCAAAAATATTGTCCATTTGATATAAATGATTCTTCCATGATTTCAGTACATATGATTTGAGTCTATGATTTTCATGAATTCACTATAATTAGCATTTTATGGTTCTGTAGGCTCTTAGGACTCTTGCTATTAGAAAGTAGCCCTGACTAGTCTTAGAACATTAATTTTGAGCCCTCAGTATTAGCATATTCATGGTCCTTTAGAATTTTGGGAGCCTTGCTAGATAAAGTGGTTTCGACTAGTCTTAGGACATTAGCTTCAGACATGCAGTTACATGTATCTTTATGTTTAGTTGGAAGTAATACTTAGCAACGAGTAGGCCAGGGTTCTAGCATACCCAAGTCTCAGAACTACGTGCCACCACAGGATAAGGAATTCTCAATAGTAAAGAATGCTTCCCTTGGCCCGAGGAATATGGGATCCTCATTATTGAGAGTGTCTCCCTTGCCTCAATGGGTGCATGCAAGGGTCATCGTCATTAGAGATTGTCTCCCTAAGTTCACGAGTGATATCACGCCAATCAGAGTTCTTGCCCTTGTAAAGGTATGAACACCCTCCCAACCAGGGATACAGGTTGGTCCCCATGAGGCTCACATTGGATTGTCGGTTAATAGTCCCTCCCGTAGTATAGTTCAGTTTCAATCCCAATACAGTTATTTCAGTTCAATTTTTAAATTGTGATTTTAGATTCAGTCTTCAGTACATTTACATGATCCAAAACTAGGTCTACTTGTATTTCGTTAAATGTTTTCAAATAAGCATATCATGTCAATATTTATGCATCTCAGATAGGGTCATTGAATTTCACCCCAGTTATATATTCAATTATGTATTCAGACCAGTCTTTCTCAACATACTAGCATGTTCCTAGTTTCAGTTACGTTTTTCCATATGCACATTACCTTTCGAGTATTGACCACATACTTTATGTGCTATATCATTTTATGATATAGATCCAAGTATTCAGACTCAGTCTCGTGGTTAGACACGTTCCAGACTCTATCAGCTGGTAGTGGTGACTCCTCATCTTTCAAGGACGGTAGTTATTTTTTTCTTATTTCATTATATTTCTAGTTTCAGCTTTTGGAGTAGCTGGGGAGCTTGTCTCAATAACTCATCAAACTAATAGAGGCTTTCAAACAGTGTAGTGTTAGTTCTAGCTTATGACTTAGTATTGTTATCATATTTCTATCCTTTCCTTTTTATTAGTTATATTTCAGTTAAGCTTCCAATCAGTTATGCTCTTTTAGTTGCTGTTATGTTAGAATTATGCTATGCCATCATTAGCTTAGAGTCATTCGTGGTTTTGAGTCCTGTGTCGCGTTCGGGGTCTAAGCTCGAGTCATGATAATTTCTAACAACTAGTACTCTATACTAGTTAATGGGCAATCAAATGGGGCTTTTTTCAATCTTCTAGAGGATTAAAGTAAGGGAATCCTCATCTCCCACTTTATTCATCATTGCTGTGTCTTAGCTAGAGGGTTGAACAAATTACCATGAAGCAGACTACAAAGGTTTTGAATTACCAAAATGGAGCTTAGAGATTAATCATCTATCATATGCAGATGACACCATCCTTTTTTTCTCAGCAGATAGGAAGTCGGTGAAGAGTATGGTTAGAGTACTAGCAGAATATGAAAGGGTGTCAGAGCAACTAATCAACAAGAATAAAAGCTTCTTTTACCTTCATGAAAAGACCCCAACTATCATAGCTAAGAAATTAAAAAGGTGGATTGGAATCAATCAAGGAGTCTTTCCTCTGACTTACTTAGGATGTCCAGTATTCCATGGAAGGAAAAAGAATCCTACTTTGAAGAGTTGATAAGGAATATTACGAAAGGATTGATGGCCTAGCAGAATCAGTTCCTATCACATGGGGGTAGACATGTACTGATTTCACATGTGTTAAAATCTATGCCAATATATATACTTTCAGCAATGAATCCCCCAAAAGGAGTGGTGAATCAAATTCATAAAGTTTCTGCTAAATTTTTCTAGAGTAAAGCAAGGGGGGATCAAAGGCAAACACTGGGTAGCATGAGAGGATTTATGTTTCCCAAATTAGATGAAGGCCTAGGGTTTAGATCACTGCATGATGTATCTAAAGCCTTAATAGCTAAATTATGGTAGAACTTTAGAACCTCAACTACATCAATATGGATTAACTTCATATGGAATAAACACTGAAAGAATGTGCACCATGTAATAGAAAATGGAAGAAGAGCTTCTTACATTTGGAGAATAATGATACAAGTTAGGAAGGAGGTAGAACATGAAATATGGTGGCAGTTGAGAGCAAAAAATGCTAGTTTCTGATTTGATAACTGGACCCAACAAGGTGCACTCTACTTCATAGAGGAAGCTAATTGGGAAGAGGAGGAATTAAAGACAAAGGAGTTCATATATAATAGGGAGTGGAATAGCAAAAAATTGAGAAGTAAGATTTCATAGGAGATGACAACCCACATAGTGAGGAACATCAACCCAGTGACTGAAGAAGAAAGGGATAGGGCATAGTGGATGGAAAATTCTAAAGGTACCTTCTCTTTCAATTCAACCTATCAGTTAATGAGAAGGAGAAAGGAAGAGATTGCATGGTTATCAATTATCTGGGTGAAGGGACTACCTTTTAAGATTAGTTTCTTTCAGTGGAGCATATGGAAGAGAAGAATACCAACTGATGATAATCTGAGGAGAATGAATATTAAGTTGGTGTCCATATGTCATTGTTATGATAATTATAGCCAAGAGACCATGATCCATTTATTTCTAACAACTCCCATAGCCTTACAACTTTGGAAGCAGTTTGCTTCATGTACAGGTATCCAGTCAGTAGGAATACACCTCCAATAATTGATAGTTAAGTGGTGGGTGATCCCAGCACCCAGATAATTACATGAAGTTCTCAAGGTAATACCACCCATCATTATGTGGCAGCTATCGAAAAGGAGGAATGCCAGAAGACAAAGGAGGTTAATCTATTCAGGGTAATTAAGTTGGCTCTTCAAACTGTCAGTCAATTTTTCAAACTTAAATGCTCATGGATTTCAACACCAATAAACTGAGAAGGAATTGTTACATGCTTACAACAATACATACCTAAGTTATACTACAGGAAAGTCATTTGGGAATTTAATTTCTCAAGGAGAACTGAGTGAAATTCAATACGGATGGAATCAGTAGGGAAATCTAGGAAAAAGTGCCTGTGGATTTGTATAAGAGATGCTAGAGGTGATCTAATCTATGCAGAGGCACAACAAATAAGGATGTCAAATAATATGATGGCAGAAGTACAAGCTGTATGGAAGTCCTTGAAGTGTTGTGTTAACTGTGAGTATAACATTATTTTAGAGACTGATTCCCTCAGTCTAAAGAAAATGTTAACAAAGGAATGAAAAATTCATGGAAAATAGCAGACATTATAGAGGACATACTGAACATGAAGGAGTGGTTTGCCATTGATATACATCACACTTACAAAGAAGCAAACCAGTTGGCTGATGCCCTAGCTAACAGTGCATTCAATCAAAGGGGAAGGCATACATATGTAGAGTTCCATCAATTACCAGTAACATGCAGAAAGATTTTAAACATAGATAAGGCACAAATTCCTCAGCTGAAGATAAAAACGAGAAGGATCAACCCATTCTTAGATTATCATATAGAAAATACATAAAGAAGAAGTTATCCACAATTCATACATATAGGAGTTCAATTCACAAAATAGCTTCTGTGGGAAATAAACTACCTAGCCTAGGCTATGGCAATAGACAAAAAGTGATACCAGCAAAAGAGAAGGCATTGAAGTCGAATAGGCCCCATAGCAGAGTCCTTTGGAGAATCGGCGAAGAAAGAGGAATGGAGCAACTACATCTTCTCCTTTCTTGCTTTATCGGCGTAAACTCCAAAGGAATCTTGACTTGACACCCCGAAGATGAATCTTTCCACCATACAAACCATCTGAAGAGAAACAAAGAGAGATTAGAGTTGAGCAGAAGAGAAAAGAAAGAAGACAAGGATTTACCTTTTGAGCTGCCGAACCAAGCTCACATTTGGAGGAACAATGGCGGACAATTGATGACCTAAAGCTGGAAGCGAGGGATAAGAAGATTGAATAAAGGGGACACGACGGATAAAGAAAGCAAAACCCTAGATTTTCAGGGTCTTTTTGAAGGAAGGGATAGATTTACGATCGAGTTTTTGAATCGGGTCAAGGAAAATAATAGTGGGCTGGTAGTAAGAATTATTTTTGGGCTCCAATTCATTGTAATAGAGATAGAAGATTTTATGAATAAATAAAAAGAGCCTTGAGCTCAAAAGTTAACAAAAAAAACAGGCAACTATATCCCTCGACTTTGCGATTTAGAGTGGATATACTCTTTATTAAAAAAAATAGTGCATACATACCCTCGTCGTTTAACAAATGATGCATATATACCCTTGTCGTATAATTAATGATGCATATTTACCATTTCTCGTTAACAGACTGAATTTAAAGCTGATTTTTGAATTTTAAAAATATCATATGACTTTAAAAAAATTGTCTCGCTCATTTTTTTAACCCCCAAATCCGATCCAATTAAAAATAATTTAATTTATCTTTTATTTAGATCTATTCCAAACTTATTTTCTGGTTGAGTAGAAGATTGGATTGATGCATCTTTTTTTTTATTTGGGTCAGGTCTACAGGGGTAAACGAAATAAGCAAAGTAATTTTTTAAAGCCATGTGATATTTTTGAAATTAAAAAATAAATTTAAAATTTTTTAATTCAATAAATATAGGTTAATTAACAGAATGGGTAAAGATGCACCATTTGTTAGACGATAATGATATATATGCATCATTTGTTAAACAATGAAAGTATATATGCACCACTTTTTAGTGAGAGGTATATCCGCTCTAAATCACAAAGTTGAGGGGCATATTTTCCCTTTTTTCCTTTTGAGAATATTTGTCTGGAGGCATAAGTTAAGTCTTGTCTAATTCGCAAGAAACATTTATCCTTAACTTAAAAAAACTAAAAAATCTCCAGGCACATGTTAATCCTATAAAGCACAAGTTCATGCTACTAAATTTATATTTCACAGACAAATTATGCTAAGACATAGTTTAGTATATGAACTTTTTGGACATAATGTTCTAAAACAGAACTAATGTCCCAAGACACAAGTTCATGTTATTGAAATTATATTAAATACACAAGTTCATGCTATCGAACTTATATCCTGAGATATGACTTGTATGAACTTATGCCAAAACTTATGTCTTGCATTTTTTTTTGCCTTGTGAGTTTTCTTTTTGCTTTAGGGGCATTTTTAATTATGTTTTATAAAGACCACAAATTTGAGGGGAAAAAATTAAGGATCATCTCAAAATAAGGACATTTGTGCGAACGACCATCTAATATTACAAAAAATAACAAGAGTTTTTTTACAAAATATATAAGAAATTCTCGCTCAAGGTTTGAAAAATTCGCTCAAAATTTCATGTATAAAAACTATATGAAATTGATATAAAATATGTATATCTCTCTTAAGGCTTAAATTTCACTCACAATTTTCATGTGTGAAAACAATATAAAATCAGTATGATATATATATATATTAGAATTTCGATCACGGTTTCGTGTATAAAAGATGCATAAAATTGATGTGAAATATGTACATAACTGTATAARTTTAGTATATAGGACATGTTAATTTTTTTTTTAAATTTAATATAACTAAAATAATATTATATACAACTTTCACATAATATTCATATAAATTTGGTACGACTACAATAATATAATCTTAAATCTATAATTTTCATACAAATTCAACATATTACGATAAACTCTAATACAATTTTAAATCTCGCTTTAAAGCCATGATTTCTAGAGGCACGTCAGTGTTCTTTTTAATTCTATATAATTATTATTTAGTTAATTATTAATTAAAATAAATAAAAAGAAGTAATTAATAAAAATGAATCCAGCCCATTAATTTTCTTTGTGCGTACATGGCTTGTATTTATATATGTGTATTGACAAATACTGAACGAAAGCATACCAGAGGGAATCCCATCCTGTATAAATTGTAATAAAAACGCTCAATTTTGCTATATTTTGTATTATGATTAGTAAATAAGAAAAAGTACAAATATACATAGTAATATATGATGTTAAATAATTGTGAGGATAAAAATCTCCTCTTTTTAATTAGATCAGCATTTATTAGTATCATCTATTGAAAGGTTAAAGAATTAGTCAGTTTTTCTTTTAATTGGATCTGCATTTATTAGTATCATCTATTGAAAGGTTAAAGAATTAGTCAGTTTTTCTTTTAATTGGATCTGCATTTAATAAATTAAAAAAATTTTAAAAAATTATATTATAAAGTAAAATATTATCACTCATTAGAAAGTTTACTTTCCGGCCATCATGAATTTATGTTAATAAAATTATGTGACGTTTTGATTAAAAACAAAGTTATATAATTTTAATAATTTTAAAAAATATAAATATGTGATCATTTATAAAATTTACCTCTATCTTCTTTGGTAAAGTGCTCATTTGCAGGTGCGGATAAAATTTAAAGTAATAGTGTAAATTTTTGTAACAGTGGTGGTGTATATAAGTTAAAATCTAATAAAAACAAATGCTAAAAAGTCATTCTTTGCTTTAGTATTCCGTTAGAAGATATTTCAAGATAAACTTG
>JACEIK010002715.1:110297-126994 GCA_018107945.1 Datura stramonium
AAGAAAGACGTGGAACAATTTCCAAGCAAGTTATGCATAGGGAAGTTTTATGAAAATTGAGCAGTTGACTATTTGATTTGTATGACAACCATAGTTTTGACTATTTAATTCACATGCTCATTGAACCATAGCTGAATTTTCGATCTCATTATATTATCTTCTATTATATTTACTTTAATATATTTTAATTTACATACTTCCAAACATAACCCTTTATTTCAATTTTAAATAATTAATTCTCCTATAAATGGAAACCCAATATAATTAATATTTGGAAAGGATCTATAAAATATTGACAAGTAAAACATATGATTCTGAAATAAAAGGGCATTTCTGCAACTCAATCGTATTACAACAGGGTTTAATGCAATTTCCTACAAAAGGAAAAAAAATTATACATACATATTATAACTAAAAACACAAAGTTCTGAGAGATTAAAAGACAACAAAAAGTTGCTTTTGTCCATGAAAGCATAGGGCCCACTTGGTTGGTTTGTATGGAGAATTAATCAACATATAGAATTCAGCTGAAAAGGGCACGAACAGCCTTAAAGTACTATTTTATGTCCCAAAAGTCTTCGAGCCTTGGCATTAAAATCACATAAGCCATGAACCAGATCAGAATCATTCTCAACGAGTCCATAAGAAGTAATCCCATTTTTTTCATTGGGTCCAGATAAAGACCACTTCTTACCTTGTTTGGTTACCATTTTACCATAATAACATGCACATAAGTTCTGCGAGAATCTATTTATTATATTATACAGGATAAAATGTAGAATAAAGATGTGAGTATTGACAATACATGGATTGGAACAACTTAAATGACAAAAATGTTGTCATTCAAACTTATAATGGTAAAAAATAAACCTAAAGTATGCCGGTTTTTTGAGTTTCATACCTGAACTATTAGGTGTGCAAGTTTCCTACCTCAACTATCACCATTATTTATCAAAACATACCTCAACTAGTCGTTGTCCCCTTTTCCCAGAGTTATGAAAGGCGCTTGCCTTTCGCCTTTGGCGACGTGGCGAGGCAAGGTGAGGCTCTGTCACCATTCTCCATCGTGGCGTTGCGAAATCAAAAATGCGCTCTAATGGCACTAAAGGCGACGAGGCGAGAAAGGCGTCGCTTTTTTATTTTTTTAAAAAAACTTAGGGCTTTAATCAGTTAATTTTTTTTAGGGTTTTAAATTAAAACTTTAACAACTACGACTGTTCCAGTCCATAGCCTCCTCCTCTCTGAGTCTCACTCCAACACATACACAACTTTTACACCATTAGTTCGACACTCGATCGACTGTAGCGATTAGCGACGGACAACAACTTCTTGTCTTCTCCAGGTATTTCTTCTTCTTCAGATTTCTTTCTATCTTCTTCTTATTCTACTTTAATCTTTCTTCTTCGATTCTTCTTCAGTTGAAAGTTAACACTTAACTGTTACTCTGTTTTTTTTCTTCTAGTTAACTGTTAATTGGACTATGTTTCTCTATTTTGTTCTAAACAGTAAACAATAAACAAAATCTATCAGTCTGCACACTACCCATTTTTTGGAAAAAAATTTAGACTTTTATTTTTGTTTCTGCCTAACTCAATTTATATATATTATATGCAATTAAATATTTTAATTTTTTGATACTAATTGGCGCCTCAATTCAAAAAGGCTAGCGCCTCGCCGCTCGCCTCGCGAGGCAAAGCAAATCCTTGTCGCGTTTCGCCGTCCAAAACACTGCCTTTTCCTACTTGAAATATCACCATCGTTTAGGTAGAAAAAGGAAAAAATTGATAGTTGAGGTGTGTTTTGATAAATAGTTTGTGATAGTTCAGGTAGGAATCTCACATACGTAATAGTTCAGGTATAGAATTCGAAAAATCGGGATACTTCAAGTGTGTTTTGGACAATTAACTCTTCTTTTCCCTCAAATACTTCAAACTCTAGATTAATCCCCGCATCCAATCTACATTATTATTCTTTGCATTATAATTCATGCATTACTAATCCGTCCATTACAATCCCTGTATGGTCCATTGATTTCTGTTACAATTTGTTATTTCTTATAACTCAATTATCACACTTTTTGTTATAGTTACTGTTAAAAATATCTTGTTATGCTTTCACTTCCATAACTTTTTTTTCTGAACTGCTTTGAATTTTTTTCCTTGAGCCGAGGATCAATCATAAACAACCTCTCTACCTCTTTGTATGGGTAGGGTTTGTGGACACTCTAAATTTCCTAAGACCCCTTTTTTTGAGAGTTCATTGGGTTTGTTGCTGTAGAATCTACGTATAACTTGTATAGTAACAATAAAAACAAAACATAGAATCAAACCTAAAAGAAATTATCCCAAGCCAAAAACTCGTAAAAAAGTTATCAAAACAAAACAGAACAAGAAGGAAACAGAAACAATACATTTTTCTAGTCCAAAACACATTATTTACCTTGGGAGGAGACAAATGAAGCTCGTCCTCATCCATGATGAGGAATCTACCGTAGAACCCTAGTACCAGAACAAGAAATAAAAGAATTATTTTATGTACATGAGAAGAGTGCAAAAGAAATAGAGGAGCTTATACAGAGTCTGACGCTGAGGTTAATTTGGAAACAAAACAGAAGAGGGTCATAATCGAAGACGGAGATTTCGAGGAAAATTGGTGCATTTTTGCTGGTGGAATTGGACATATAGTGGTCTTCGTCTAGGCTGATCGATCGAGACCTCAAATGGTTTTTGTAATGTGGGGAATTCTTTGATTTTGGTCATAAGCTGTTTGTCTTAATTCTCTTTAGAATAAAAAGCTTGAAAGTTCTGTAGCAGTCATAGACTTATTTTGTCTCCTACTAAACAAGAAGAACTTTAAAATCTTCTCTATTAGCGCTTCTCTCATCCTAATATTACACCCACCTCCCTTTGTATATTTTTTAAAATTTAAAATACTGCTTTCTGGTAGGAGTATTTTTTCGTGTTGATCTGATTTTATGTATTATCAATTTGGTTTATTATTTTGGATTTGTAAGTCTGTTAAATTCATAATCAAATCAACAGCTAGTATAGTTTTAAGAGCTTCGAGCAAGGCTTGTAATTTTTCATTCCGAATTGTTGTATTGTATTATATTATTTGTACTGATGAATGTTCTAGTAAATAGTGAATTGATTCCGATATATAAAAAGTTAGAGGGTCGGGTATTCTACCTATCAAAAGGTCTTTTGAGCCTAATTTCCAGAACATTAAACTGTTTGTCAGTCCAATGTTGAAGTAAAAAATATTCATTATCGATTTTCGGTTAGCCGTTCGTCACGATTCGATTTTCGATTTAACCGATAAGAAACTATTTCTCTACTTTTAGTATCAAATCCTTTTTAGTTAGAAAATTCCTTCCATTAGTCTAATATTTCAATTCTAAAGTTCAAATTGTGAATCGTCAAAATTAATTTTAGCACTATATAATAACATTGCTAGAAACTCTTTCATCATCATGTTTATTCAAACTTTCAATAACATAACATTTCAACGAAGATATAACTAGTTGACACTTAATTGTAAATATTTTCTAATTTAGGTGCAAAATAATTGTTAATTACCGCAATTTATTCTTGAAGTACATTTATATTAAAGACTCTAGTTATGGTCCTAACTCGTGATTCAAGCTCAATTTTTAAAAATTATACTCTATGTTCACTGAGAGAAATAATTATACGTTTTAGCTTATATTTTGAATTTGTTATTCGATTTTGCCTATATTCATATATGAACACCTTTTTTTACACAAGGCTGATACATTATGTGTAATTTTTTCCCCATGTATATATTATATATGTCATGCCCCATCTTGGGAGGTATGACTGACACCTAATGCCTAACTGGGATCTGGGTTGACCTGGCTGGGTATATACACCTCTGGTGCCTACCAGCAACTCAAAATCAAGAAAAAAAACTGCAATATCTTGGTTGTAAACACAGCCTCAGGCCAACAAGGCCACGCAACACCTGTAAAAAAACAGCTAACCCAACCAACATAACACTAATAGGGATCCTATGCAGGCCAACAAGACCACCATGCTGTCTAGTTATAACGGAAAAGAAAATAAGCAACTATACTAGGCCCCACGCGGCTAACGCATAAAATAAGACATACATGGCCCCACACGACCAACAACAACCAACTAACTGAGTACCATCATCTACAAACCTCTAGGAGTGAAGATATTGGTCGGGACAGAGCCCAGGCCTACCCAAATGCGATACAAATAAAAGATAGATAAATCTCTACAACCTGACAACTCCGAACGAAAGGAGCTGGCCAAACTGCTACCTCTGAATAGCTGCTAGGAGGTCTCACGATCTGTCTGTCTAAACCTGCAGGCAAGTATGAAGCGCCCCATAGTTGGACGTCGGTACAATATGTACTTAATATGTAAGGCAATAAATAAGACTGGATAGAAGCTAATAAAGAACTGGAAGTAAATAACAAGAAGGGCAGAAGTTAACCTGTAAGATTTCTTATCCACAACCTTCATCTAGTAAAACACTACACGTATATGCGATAAGACTGTACAACTATACACTCATAAGCTATAACTAGTAAGCAAGAATACAAACAAGAACCTCACCTGGCCCCCAAAAGTTTGGAAGGTAAAACCAACACAGAATAACCTGTCTGGGCCCCCCATAAGCCTTGACGAGCATACTTCAATCTATATATTCCTAACAAGGTCAAAATAAGTCAACAGGTAACTATAACAAACTTGCTTGTCCTCTGGGTCTGCAACTGAGCCCACTCTGCACTTGTAGCTATGTCTGCGTCCGGTGGACTCTTGTAGCTGCATCTTGGGTACCAGGCTCGATGAGAGTCAGTGATGCCGATACGACATAAAAATAATAGTCTATCCATGGAATGGACTATAATATGGCCCTTGGGCCTCAAGGTAGTCCCTTGGGACAACATATAGCTCCTTGGAGCGATCCATATAGCCTCGTAGGCAATGACACAGCTAGTAACCCTGAGGTTGGACAAGGGAAGGCTATTCTAGGGTAGGTAAAACCCAACCATATACTGTATATTATCCCAATATAGCCACTTAAAAGGCGTATCTGGCTATTAAGGCCTAACGTGACTGCTACTCGCCCATAGAATAGTCTGTATAACTACCAACTGGCATACCCCGTGTGTCTACACTTGATTAGAGGATCCTGGTAGTGTTTATAATCTCTAATGATGTATACTGAATAAGGCGAGATCTGAAGTGGCCTAACGATACTATGAATGTCATTCTAGGATAGTGATAGCTCATAAGAGGACCATAAGGTCATGTTCGATCAACTATTTAGTTCCTTTTCTTAGGATAACTATAGGGTTGCCACTTAATCGGACATGCTCCTGAGCAGTCAACCCCTAACCATCCCCAGGCGATTCAATATAATTCTTAGCCTGAGGGTAATATTGTGCTACTATAGTTCTAGTCTCTTAGATCTTAACTTGGTCTGTTCAGATTTTGTATATCTTCTCTAGTGATTCCTAACCTTGTACGTAAGTTTACCTGGACCTGGCCATTCGCGACACCCTGTACCTGAGTGTTTTTATGAGTAGGTTGGGGCCTTGGCCTCGAATCCAACTACTAATAAGGTCCCCTTTTTAAGATACTCACGGGTCCGTCTGAATCGTATAACTGGGATGACTTCCTGGGGGACCTGTATGAAAAACACTAAGTCAACTGCAACTAATAGTCACTGGCAATGGCTAACTACAGGGCAGGTTGTCACTCATTTCACTAGGCACTCCTGGTGCCGCTGACTCTAGGGTAAGACCACCCTATTCAAATTCTGGCCCTGGAGGTGTCAAGGTACGCCAACGGCTCCCAACCGATAGTTATATCACCCGACTGCGCCCTATGTTGTCCAATTTACCAATTCAAGCCTTGGAATGACCGCAAAACACGAGAATTCTACTAATATAGTGAACAGAAGAACATAGGGCTTACTATGACACTTCTAGTGTGGATCACACCTAACATACTCTTTCCCGGACAAGGGATACGGTAATCTATTCTTAGTACATTTTCTAACAGCTAACCACAACATATATAAGCTTTATCTACAAGCAGCAGCTAATACAACAACGTTCAAAGCATAGGTCGTATCATTATACGATGAGAATAACTTGTTGAAGGAATAAGCCTCAACATACCTCGAATGACGACTTTGGTTCAATAAAAAGTTCTCCACCGGAAGCCAGTAATTCCACTTAGTTTCCGCCTTTACACTGAAAGAATATAGCTATTTTCAACAATAAGAGCGGCCAGTAACAATATCTTTTCAATAGGGTTAACTATAACTTCAACTCCATTTCATTCGGCCGAAAACTCACAATTTCTCGAAAGTTTAGAAGGGAGAAATGCTTACCTATTGTGTGTGGCCGTTTAGAATCCAATTTGGAGCAATTCTAACAACCTTTACTCGATGGGGTTCCATTGTACCGGGTGAAGTTTCAAGAAATAACTCTGCAACGATGCTTTCTGTAGGCCTAGAACTTGTTTTTCGAAGTTACTTTGCGTTTGGACAAAGTTTGATGGTGTAATTTGGTGAAAATCGAAAGAAAATTGTGTACTCCCTCTATTCTGGCCGAAGTCTCATGCTTTCAAATGAATCAACTTAACCCTTAAAACATATATATATATNATATATATATATAGGAGGTAGTGGGGGGGGGAGGCACCAAGACTCGGGCGTGATGTGCCGATCAAGGCGCCAGGCCGGTAGGCGCGGCGCGGCGCCCAGTTCGCCTGGTCTCCAGCCCTGACCTCCTGCTCGCTCGACTTCATACTCATTCATTCATTCATTCCCTGATCCTTTTTCCATATGCGTCGTACTCTAAATCCACGACATACGTACGAATGCATTAGTTAGATGATAGGAACTTATGGGGTGTAACATCCTCCCCCCTTTAGGAACATTCATCCTCGAATGTAATATTCAGGCTTAAAAGAATCAGCTCTTTTAACTAATGCCAGAAAAATTTCAGCAGAGTCTCCTCTGTAGTGTGGACTATCCCAAGAACCTGAAATGGAGAAAAAGTCCAACACAAATGCCTCAAAGGACGCTACTTGCAACTAAAACATAGGTCTGTGACATATATGTAAACAATTGATAATAACGTTAACCAAAATCAATTGTATAACATCGGAAATGATCTCACTTTAGCTTAAATTGTTTGACTTTGTATATCATTTTCGTAGTCGCATCATTCGTAGTTTTTAAATTTATTTCTTATATATTTCGGTCCCTCCATGATACACTAATAAGCTACAACTTTGGTTCTCAAGATGACTCCTATAACTATTAGAGTCCCTCTGTGGAATAGTGCTTCTGTACCTTGAACATCCTCAATTGAATCAATCCGAGACAAGTTCTTCTACGCGCTAGTGTAGTCTTGATGAACATATCCTAGCCCCGAAGGTAACTTTTCCTCATAGGCCACTTGGCTGATCTTTCGGCGGGTCCGGTAAGGCCTAATGAATCTAGGGTTGGGCTTGCCCTTCTTATCAGATCTCCTAAGAGGTTCTCAGGAATGCCCAGTCGCTGCTTCAATCCTTAATTCCCTACGCCATGCATTAGATTATGACTCCCAATGGCCCTGGGTTGCCAGTACATCTTTCCCAGTAAGTTGAACTTCCTTTGTTTGGCTGATGTATTAGTATGCCCGGTTCAACTATCCCCAAATTACCCACTTCAGGTCATCATTAAGGGGCCTGCATTTCCGCCCATAACAGATCTCCAGGCATCTGAATCAGGTGCTCTGCTTGGTCATTTGACTGGGGACGGAAAGCTGTACTCAAGTTAATCTGCGCCCCAATCCGACTTACCACCCTTTCTAACACCTAATGGTGAATTGTACCTTTCTACCAAAACTGATAAACACTGGGGCATCATATAGCCAAACTGTTTCTTAGCATTCAACTTAGCACAATCTTTAACTGAAAAGTAATTCTGGTCGGCAAGAATGAGTTAAACTCACTAGATGTTTGACAAGGACTTAATAGGGCTAAATTTACACCCAATACAGAGCAACCCTGTAGCTATATTCATGCTAACTATTCTCCCCTTCCATGCAGGCGCGACTATCCCGTGAATTAGCATGCCAGGTTCCTATTGCCCAGCCTTCCCTGGGTCGTCATTGGAGCTCTGTGCTACGACTCAATAATATCTTCCCTCTTCCCATGCCATCAGTAGGTCTTTCTTTACAACCTGATGTGTTTTTGTTAAACTCTGGGTGGAGGGAGTAACAGACATGGTGCACCTTTACTATAGTCTACTAACGAAGTCCTGCCACATTTGGAAAGCAGAGTCGACCTTTGGGTCTCATGACTCCGCACCTTATTATCTCAAAGGACAATGACTCCCTACCAGGCCTTGTCTCTGGGCTGTACTAGGTTAGGTTTGTACTGACAAGGATGATGCTACCGACCAAATCTACCGACCTGTATGGTTCTGACCCACACTCGGGCTAATTTTGTTCATATAGTCTCTCTATCCTTCGACATAAAAAACTAGGACCATGGCTATCATTCTACAGGTCTATTCTACCGTCATTAGCACACTGCAGCGGAATCAGTCTATTTCTGACCTGAGCTTTGCTATTGCTGGGGATTTATATCTTATGGACTCTTACAAGTACTTGGATACTACTATCAATCTTAACCGCCCTCCTGATTCACTACCGTGAGGGTCTAGGTGACTTATTTAAACACTAGGGGTCTTAACCACTTTCTAACCCTTCTCAGAGTCAACAATTCTAGCCCTCTTTTACCCTTTATTCTGGGCAACATGACATTGCTACCTATGCTTTCTGTTGTACTGAAAGAACAAACGGGGAAGTGGGAAGTGACCCTATCATTCTATAATAGGACTAGGGCACGAAATTCAACAACTCTAAAGGCTTGAGGTACAAACTTCGCACAATCCTTTGTGTAATTCAGGTAGTCCAACATCAACTGCTGCCCCTGCCTAATTCTAATTGTCTACAAAGTGAGCCAACACACACACACACACATATATATACTATACTCCTGAACTTCTATTTTAAGGATATAAAAAGAACTGGGGATGGTGCTGGCATATCTATTACCTTATGAGGTTCCTGGTGCCCTAGGAAAATGTCGGGGGATTAAAAAGACATCTGCTTTTGCCTTCAGGCTGATCGTCTCCCAACGGTGGCCCCTCATTGGTACCTTCTCCTGCTGTTGCAACTAACTTGTGGCTGGCTGGAGTCTGTCTTATATCAGATATTACTCTAGGCAGACATAACAATCATTGCTTAGGGATTCAACCCTATACACTTGGCTCTATAGCACGATCTGAGAAGAAGGAGGGGTAACCATACTATCATGCCTCATAGCCTCTTGCTTATAATATGTGGTGCACAACACAATTATAAGCAAGAATCTACTCGACACAGCTTGCAGATTCCCTAGGATACGACCTGCTCTGATACCAAGTTTGTCACGCCCCACCTTGGGAGGCATAACTGGCACCTAATGCAAAACTGGGATCTGGGCTGACCTGGCTAGGCATATGCACCTCTGGTGCCTACCAGTGAATCAAAATCAAGAAAAAAAACTACAATATCTGGGATGTAAACACAGTCTCAGGCCAACAAGGCCATGTAGCACCTGTAAAATAAAACAGCTAACCCAACCAACATAACACTAATAGGGATCATATGCGGGCCGACAAGACCACCATGCTGTCTAGTTATAATGGAAAAGAAAATAAGCAGCTATACTAGGCCGCACGCGACCAACGCATAAAATTAAACATACATGAGTCCCATACGGCCATCAACAACCAACTAACTTAATACTATCATCTGCAAGCATCTAGGAGTGAAAATATTGGTCGGGATAGGGCCCTAGCCTATCCAAATGCTATACAAATAAAAGATAGATAAATCTATATAAGTTAGCAACTCCGAACGAAAGGAGCTGGCCAAACTTCTAACTCTGAATAACTTCTAGGAGGTCTCACGATCTATCTGTCTAAACCTGCAGACAAGTATGCAGCACCCCATAGTTAGGTGTCAGTACAATATGCACTGAATATGCAAGGCAGTAAATAAGACTGGATAGAAGCTAATAAAGAACTGGAAGTAAATAATAAGAAGGGCAGAAGTTAACTTGTAAGCTTTCTTATCCATAACCTTCATCTAGTAAAATACTACACGTATATGAGCTAAAACTGTACAATTATACACTCATAAGCTATAACTAGCTGGCAAGAAAACAAACAAGAACCTCTCTTGGCCCCCATAAGCCTAGAAGGTACAACTAGCACAGAATAACCCGCCAGGGGCCCCCATAAGCCCTGGCGAGCACACTTCAATGTATATACCCCTAACAAGGTCAAAACAAGTCAACACATAACTATAGACAACCTACCTGTCCTCTGGGTCTACAACTGAGCCCGCTCGGCACTTGTAGCTGTGTCTGAGTCCGGTGGACTCCTGTAACTGCACCCTAGGCACCATGTCCAGCGAGGGTTAATGATGCCGATACAACATAAAAATAACAGTCCAGCCATGGAATAGACTGTAATATGGCCCTTGGGCCTCAACATAGTCTCTTGGGATGACATATAGCTCCTTGGAGTGATCCATACAGCCTCGTAGGCAACGACACAACTAGTAACCTTGAGGTTGGACAAAGAAGTCTATCCAAGGGTAGGTCAATCCCAACCATATATTGTATATTAGTCCCAATCTATCCACTCAAAAGACGTATCTGGCTCTTAAGGCCTAATGCGACCGCTACTCACTCCTAGAATATTCTGTATAACTGCCAACAGGCACACCCCGTGTGTCTACACCTGATCAGAGGATCCTGGCAGTGTATATAATTTCTAATGGTCTAGACTGGATAAGGTGAGATTTGAAGTGTCCTAACGATACTCTGAATGTCATGCTAGGACAGTGATAGCTAATATGCAAACCGTGAGGTCGCGGTCGATCAACTATTTAGTTCCTTTGCTTAGGACAACTATAGGGCTGCCACTTAATCGGACGTACTCCTGAGCAGTCAGCCTCTAACCTTCCCCAAGCGATTCTCTATAATCCTTAGCCTGAGGGTAATACTGTGCTACTATACTTCTAGTCTCTTAAATCTTAACTTGGTCTGTTCAGATTTCTTATATCTTCTCTGGCGATTCCTAACCTTGTAGGTAAGTTTACTTGGACCTGGCCATTTGCATCAACCTGTACCTGAGTGTCTGTACGAGCAGGCTAGGGCGTTGGCCCCCCATCCAACTACTAATAAGGTTCCCTCCTTTGGGTACTCACGGGTTTGTCTAACTGTATAACTGGGATGACTTCCTGGGCGACCTGTATGAAAAAAACTAAGTTGACTACAACTAATTGTCACTGGCACTGGGTGCTCCTGGTGCCGTTGACTCTAGGGTAAGACCATCCTATTCAATTTGTGGTGCTGGAGGCATCAAGGTATGCCAACGGCCTCTGGGCGAGCTTTATTGACTATATAGGCGCCCAACCGATAGTTATATCACCCGGTTGTGCCCTATGCTATCCAATTTACTAGCTCAGGCCCAACAGCTAAACCTAAACTTCTAAGGACTTGGCATTGCAGCAACACACCAGAATTCTACTAATACAGTGAACAAAAGAACAGAGGGCTTACTATGACGCCTCTAGTGTGGATCACACTTAACATTCTCGTTCCCTACGAGGGATACTTTAATCTATTCTCAATACGTTTTCGAACAGCTAACCACAACATATATAAGCTTTATCTACAAGCAATAGCTAATACAACACATGGGATTGTTATCTACGTTCAAAGAATAGGTCGTATCATTATACAACGACAATAACTTTCCAAAGGAATAAGCCTCAACATACGTCGAATGCCAACTTTCGTTCATTAAACAGTTCTCCACTAGAAGACAGTAATTCGACTTAGTTGCTGCCTTTACACTAAAAGGATACAACTATTTTCAACAATAAGAGCGGCCAATAACAATATCTTTTGAATAGGGTTAACTATAATTTTAACTCCGTTTCATTCGGTCGAAAACTCAAAATTTCTCGAGAGTTCAGAAGGGAGAAATGCTTACCTATTGCCTATGGCTGTTTAGAATACAATTTGAAGCAATTCTGACGACCTTTACTTGGTGGGGTTTCGGTGTACCGGGCGAATTTTAAAGAAATAACTGTATAGCGATGCTTCCCGTAGGCCTAGAACTTATTACCCGAAGTTAATTTGCATTTGGACGGAGTTTGATGGCCTAATTTGGCAAAAATCGAAAGAAAATTGTGTATTCCCTCCTTTCTAGCCGAAATCTCATGTTTTCAAATGAAGCAACTTAACCGACGCCCGGTGCTTCACTTGACTGAGTGAACCCTGCAGCTAACCAACCATAACAAGCCAAAACCGACAAAGCTCAACATCACAACAGTATACAATACAATCAGAGTAAACAACAGTAAAGTGGAAACAGCGCCCTCAAGCCAAATATGATATATACAAAGACGACAGTGAAACACTTGGACAATAAGTTCTAAAAAAAACATGGCCTACAAGGCCAATAATATCTATACACCACGACAAGATGTTTACAAGTCTTTACGAATTCAAAAGAGTCAAATGATCGGGATAATGCCCCGACCTATCTATAAAAAAACCAAGAAAACTGGAAACTCCGGATGATATGGAGCTTACAAATCAAGCTGGAACTCCACTCAGCTAACGAGAAACATGAGCTATCTGCTGATCAACACCTGCAGGCATGAATACAGTGCCCCCAGGATCGAAGTGTCAATACGAAAATGTATCGAGTATGTTAGGCGACAAGAAAAATAAATATAATATAACAGAAAGGAATCAGAAGAGGTACCAACAGAAAATCAATGATTCAAACAAGAACCTATATGGACCTCATAAGCCTGGCATGTACAAACAACAATCAACATCGGACCCACTTAATACAAATACGCTTGTCCACAACCTGCACTACCATAAGGTCACTCTTGTACCACCTTTCCTGCCCTCTACCTAGGATTTCCAATAACCACAAAAATCATGCCCACCGCCAAATCACATACTCAATCCACAACTAACCAAAGTAATCATCAAATACAAGTAACCAATATGTATACCAACACAGAAAACAATATGATATATCAATCATTATGATATGAGGAAATTTACAAGTTAGACCTTCCTGGGGCGCAACTCACAGTCTTACAAGTTAATGACATGTAAAAGCTCAGGCATGCTGGAGTAATCATCATAGTCATACACCAGCAATGTACTAGTTTCATTGCATCGAAGTACTCGTCACAACCATACAGTAGTTAAATCATGTTCAAGTGTGCTAGAAGAATACATCACAACCATATACTAGCATGCTCATGATGGAGTAAATATCACATCCATATCAAAGCTTTACCATTCAAGAGTAGATATCACATGCCACTCATGTCGGCTAAGCCCCGGGCTCGATCGATTGCAGGAGTAACTCTCACAGCCATTTGGGTACTCGTAAAGCCTCGATGACATATGTTAGTACGTGTCACAACCCAAATGACCGTGATTGGCACTAACACTAATGTCACGCCCCACCTTGGGAGGCATGACTGACACCTAATGCCACACTGGGACCTGGGCTTACCTGGCTAGGGATAAGCACCTCTGGTGCCTATCAGCAACTCGAAATCAAGAAAATAAACTGCTATATCTCGACTGTAAACACAGCCTCAAGCCAACAAGGCCACGCAGCACCTGTAAAGGAAAACAGCTAACCCAACAACATAATAGTAAAGGGATCCTATGCGGGCCGACAAGGTCACTATGCTGTCTAGTCATAACAGAAGGAAAACAAGCAGTCATATTCATACTATAGCTGACAAGGATGCTAACTAACTAGCTAAACTAGGCCCACACAACCAACATGAAACATAGAATATATATAGGCCCCACATGGCCAACAACAACCAACAACTAAAAAACTGTAGTCCACAAGCCTTAAGAGTAGAATAGTGGTTAGGATAGGTCCCCGACCTACCCAAAAGCTGAAAAATGAAAGAGCAAACCTTTCTAACTATCAACTCCGGAGAAAAGGAGATGACTGAACTGCTAACCCTAGTTGATAGCTAAGGAGGTCTTGAACCGTGTCTATTCCCACCTTCAGGAAAGTATGCAGCGCCCTATAGATGAGCGTCAATACTAGGGATGCGTATCGATCGGTTCGATTCGATTTTTAAAGTTATCGGTTTTACTTATCGGTTATCGGTTTGTAGACATTCTAAATTGTTAAAGAACCATTAAGATATCGGTTAATCAGTTATTGATCGTTATCGATTTGGTTATCGGGTTAATCGTTAAGATCTCACATGAAAAATATCATAAGTCATAAGTATGTTTAGCTAGAAAAAGGTGGGTGAAAAGAGAAAAAATATATAGAACTAGATCAACTAAGCAATCAACTGTAATTTAGATTAAAACACCATCCCATTCATTTTTCATTGACACCCATTTCATCTTCTTGTTTGGATACTTTATACATTGAAGGCTAAAATTATAATTTAATAAATTATTATCGGATTATCTGTTCACCCATTAAAAAAGTGGTCAAATCGATAACCGAACCAATAACCCAATAACTTCGAATAGTAAGTCGATAATCAAACCGTTAAACCGATAACCCGAATCATTAATCCAATAACTCAATTATCAGTTTGGATTATTGGTTTAAATGTTAATTTGCACACCCCTAGTCCGTACAATATGTACTGAATATGTAAGACAGGAATGAAAATGACTGAATAAAAGTGATAAAAGAACTGAAAATAATCAATAAGAAGGATAAGAGTTATAACCTGAATAGACTCACAACCTGAAGTATAGCTAACAAGTAAGTAATACAAACAAGAACCTTACCTGGACCCCATAAGCCTAGAAGGTACAATCAGCACAGAATAATCCACCTGCGCCACCATAAGCCCTGAGAAGTACAATTCAATCTATATACCCTTAGTATGGTCAATATGGGTCAACGAGTAGCTAATAGTCAACTTAACTGGCCTATGGGTTTGCAACTGAGCCCATTGGGCTCCTGTAGCCGTGTTTGAGCCCTCTGGCTCATGGGACTGCACCCTGGGCACACAAGGATCGACGGAGGGTCAGTGATGCCGATGCGACATAAAAAAAGAAGTCCATTCGTGGATGAACAGTAATATGGACTTATAGACCTGAATATAGTCCCGTCAGACATCATATAACTCCTTTGAGCGATCTATAGCCCCGTAGGCAATGACACAGCTAGTAACCCTGATGTTGGTCGATGGAAGGCTATATAGGGTGGGTCAGTCCCAATCGAAATAATAAACTTTAATCTCAAAACTATCTGAAGCAGCTAACCACAATACACATGCTTACGACTTGCTTACAAGGACATAGGTCGTATTACCATACGACAGGAATAACTTGTCGAATAGATTAGCCTTAACATACCTCAAATGTCGATTCTCATTCACCTAAATAGTTTAAACTTGTACTCGACAATTCCACTCAATTGCAGCCTTTTATGCTGAGAGAATAAGGATATTTCAATACTACGAATCAACAAATAACAATATCTTCCAATAATAATAACTATAACTCAACTCCATTTAATTCGGCTGAAAACTCACAAATTCCCGAGAGTTTAGAAGGTAGAAATGCTTACCTATCACTTGTAGTCACTTAGGACTCAATTAGGAGTCATTACCATAACTTTACTCGGCGAGGTTTCGGTACTCTGAGAGAATTTTCAAGAAATAACTCCGCAGGGACGTTCCTGGTAGGCTTGGAACTTTTTATCCAATAAGAATTTGCATTTGAATGGAGTTTAACAGCGTAATTCGGTAAGAAACGAATGAAAAATAGAGAGAAAATGTCGTAGGGCCGAGTTCCTATTTTTGGGAAATTCGTAATGACTTAAATTTCCAATTTTAACATATATATAGGTGGGGTAGTGGCCTAGGGGCACAGCGCGCCGCCCGTCGCGCCAGGAAAGAGGCGCGATGCGACGGGATGGCAGCATGGTGCGGCCCCTAGTGTGCGTGGCCTCCGGTCCCGGCCTCCTGCTCGCTCGATGCCGTGCTCGTATGCTCACTCCCCAAGCCCTTCCTCGCATGCATTATACTCCAAAACTCTCAACATACATACGCACGTGTCAGTTAAATGATAAAAACTTACGGGGTGTAATATCTAACCCCCTGTGGGTGAACCAATGATTCCCAACTAATTACCCAAACCAAAAACAGTTACTAGAAAAAGATCACATTTTGGGAAGGAAAAATGGAAGCATCTCTAAATAAAAGAAACAATAACAACTAGCTATTTAACATTTCCAGAACCTGATAGTCATTGGACACAAAGACATCTATCTAACATTGTCTAAGAGTCAATCAAATAAACAAGAAAAGGAGAAGAAGACAATCAATGTCTAAACTAGAGACATCATTTGCGGGAGAGTTGAAGCACGTCTTAAGCCGCTCACCTTTCTATAAATCTGCCACTATTTCTAAGATGAGGGCGAGATGAGCTTTCAGGATCGGGTTCTGCACTCAAAAAAGAAGTGCATGAGTAGCGTCAGTACAAGACACAGTACTGGTAGTCATCATCGGCCGACCTTAAATAACAACATATATATAT
>JACEIK010002715.1:166211-178463 GCA_018107945.1 Datura stramonium
AAGGTAAGTGGAATTGCTCCAAAATAGTGTCAATATACTCCTAGCCCTAAAGTGAGTATTTCTCCCTTCTGGACTTCCGAGAAATAGCGAGTTTTCGACTATTTTTCGACAAGTCAAAGTTTGGGCTATATATATATATTCAAAGTAGTGTTTTCTTTCGGAATATTGATGAATTTAGTTCTAATTGCTATAAATATAAACGCAGTTGGAAGAAATAGCTAGATATTGGCCGAGCTATACCAGTTAGCTAAGAAGTCAGTAACTGAGGTATGTAAAGCTAGTTTCTTCGGCAAGTTGGTAATTTTAGCATAGTAAAATAGAGTAAGTTCCAGAAGAAAGTTTCAGAAGCCGAGTATTATGCCTAGTGTGAATTCAATAAGTATGTCTGAGTTATTATACCATATGCAGAATAAAATTCAGTAAATTAGTATCAGACAGTGAGATATTATTCCAGACTCAGTATAGCTCAGTATCAGATTCAGTTTAATTCAGCAAGAGATTTAGAATAGAATATCAGATCATGGACAGTATTATCATATTTATTATACATGTTATATGTGATTATTGTTGCTTATAGAGACCTGATTGTTTTATATGGGCACCCTTTGAGCTTCCTTACCGCCCCATTAATAGCTGTGTCTACTCGCCCGCCAAAGGGTGAGGATACATCACTCCAAGGAGTGGCATGTCGTCCGCCAGAGAACGAAGATGGGATGCAGCATTCCCCATAGCAGGATGATCAGCATTATAGCATACCTTGTCGAGCACTTGCACCCAGGGCACAGATTATAGATTACAGATACAGATCTCATATCACAGTTTATAGGAGTCCTTTGGACTCAAATACAGTTATAGTCAGGGGCCCAGAGAGCCCAAGTTGCATACCCAAGGGACGGCGGGATGCTCATAGTTACTAGATGAGTGGAGTGAATTTATTTTTGGATGGAGACCTGGGTAGGGGTATATAGATTGCATATTGATTGGTACCTTATGGCTTATGGGGGCTGGTATAGGTTCTTGTGTGCTATATGTGTTATTTATTAAATTGATAGATAGCAGGACGCCGCATTGACAGGTATGATTCTCACCTTCTCTCCAGTACAGTTAAGCTTAGTTCAGCTTCTGCCATCCCAGACAGTCTTAGCCATCTTCTGTTATTCAGTAACTATCAGTATTACTGTCTATTTTCAGTTATGATTAGTTATTGCTTTGCATACTCGGTACCAGTGGTACTGACGCCCGTTTGGTGGCGCTGCATTACTTGCCTGCAGGTACACATAGACAAGGAGCAGATCCCTCGTAATTCCAGCCAGCATACAGAGTCATCAGCTCCTGTCATTCGGAGCTTGACAGCTAGAGGTTTATTCCTTTTCTTTTGTTGTACAGTACGGGTAGGCCGGGGCCCTGTCCTGACCATCTTATCAGTATTCTTAGAGGCTTGCAGATTGTATATTCCCTATGGGTAGTTGTACAGGTCGTGTGAGGCCGTGTCTATGTTTTAGTTTGTTTATGATGGCCGTGTGGGGACTTATTTAGTTAATAGTTGGTGACCTTGCTGGTCACAGAGTAGTTTAACATTTGATTCAGTATTTCAGTGAAACTAGTCAGCATGGTGGTCTTGTCGGCCCCCATAGGTTTCTCTACACTATTGTTGTTCTGGTTAGCTGTTGTTGTCTTACAGGTGGCTATAGGACTAGTCGGCTGGAGGCTGTATTTACAACCGTTATATAGCCCGTTGGTTCCATGAACCCAGAGTTAGAGCCAGCTTGGCACTAGAAGTGCTTAGGCTCAGTAGTCCAGCAGTCTAGGTCTTAGTAGGGCACCAGGTGCCAGTCATGCCTCTCAAGGTGGGGCGTGACAATGTATTTTCATAAATATATATGTTCTTCATGATTTATGAATTTATAAGTTTGGCCGACACATGGGCCTTATTCGTTGCTAGTTCACGTACTTCAAGTATTCTTATGATTATCATGATTTAAAATAGCCCATGAATCTCATGTATGTTTTCCCCTACTACGATATGAGCACAATATATGTTTTGGGAGTAGTATTTAACACCGAATAGACCCGGGGTCCAAGCATACCTCGAGCCTCAGAACTATGTGCCAATGTAGCCATGATGGGACCTCTCTTAAGAATATCCCCCTTTGCCTGAATGGGCCTTTCGTTGTGATATCACTCCTCTTTCATGGTTCTACCCTTGGCATGGTACGAACACCCACCCGACTAGGGGTTTACAGGTCGGGCTCCATGTGTGCTTATATGGGGTATGTTAGTTATAAGAATCTCTCATTGTTCCTTATTTTTATGCATGATCATGATTACAATACTTTGGCTCAAGTTATATTTTACAAGGTTTCTCTTATGATTACGATTATGACTGGTTTATGAATGGTTTTGAAAACCTTGAGCCCTCCTATTTATGTTACGATTATTATTGCATGTTTTGAACTATCCTACTCTTATGTAATTTAAATTGTCCTTTTTTACTTACCTTGCATACTTAGTACATTTCAAGTACTGACTGCATACTCTATGTCGTATTGTTTCATAATACAAGCTCAAATGTTCAGGGTCAGTCTCTCTAGCTGGTTATCAGAGTTTAGTCCAGCAAGATTGATTGGTGAATCCTCAACCTTCGAGGACTTTTAGATGGTTGAGTTGTCATTTCCATTTCAGACTTTTAGTGAGCTAGTTGGGGTCCTGCCCCATTAGCTCGTCAGTATGTAGAGGCTTTTCAAACATAGTTTGTATTTTTTTCAGCTTCGGATTCAGTATTATGTTTTCCGTTGTTTAGATGTTATTGGATTTTTAGACTTCTGCTTAAGCATGTTTATTTATTTCAGTTTCAGTTATATTCTTAGCTACTATGTTCATGTCATGGGTCGACTTGGAGCCTCTCGGGATTCTTTTTCCTGTGTCTCTATCCGGGCCTATGTTCGGGTTGTGACAAACTTGATATCAGAGCACTAGGTTTTAGAGTGTCCTAGGGTGTCTGAAAGTCGCGTTAAGTAGATTCTTTTTCATGGGTGTGAAGCATGCCACACTTATGAGGAAGAGGCTACGAAGCGTTCTAGGAAACTTCCTTTCTTTCATGATCTATGTCGTGCGATGAAATGTCTCTCTATCCTTCTAACTCGGCTATATGCATTTGCAGAATCATGCCCCCTCGCTGAGTTAATGGAATAAGAAATGAAAATGGAAATGGCCACGAGAGTAGCAACGGAGATGGGCACCAGCAGGCCCCACCAGCCTCTGAGGATCATGTGCCCGAGCAAGTTGCCCATGCAGAGTTTTGGGCATCCATCTAGATGTTTTCATAGTCATTGATCGCGCAGGTCAACCAGCAGACGGTAGCATATGTTCCCCGGAATGGAATGCAACAGCTGCAAAAGTCAGGGACTTTCTTAGGATGAACCCTCTGAAGTTTCTCGGATCGAAGGTGGACTAGGATCCATATGAGTTTATTGATGAGATTCAGAAGATCGCCCAGATCATGGGGGTGACAAGGGAGGAGTGTGCAGACCTAGCCTCTTATCAATTGAAAGGGGTTGCCCATATCTGGTTCGGACAGTGAAACGATAACAGGGTAGTTGGAGCGGGTTCTATTGGTTGGGATGAGTTTCATACCGCGTTTTTGGATCGGTTCTTTACCTGAGAGATGAGGTAGATAAAAGTAGCTGAGTTCATGAACCTGAGGCAAAATAATATGACAGTCCAAGAGTATGCTTTGGAGTTCACCTGTTTGTCCAAATATGCACTAGAGCTGGTGGCTGATTAGAGAGCTCGAGTGAGCAAGTTTGTGTATGGAGTAGCGGACTACCTGGTCAAGGATTGTAGGACCGCTATGCTTTATCAGGATATCGATTTTCCTCGATTGGTTTTGTACGCCCAGTAGATTAAGGTGGTGCATTTGAGAGAGAGAGAGGCCAAGAGGGCCATGTGGGTTCTCTCAGCAGAGTTCGGGAGGCGGACATCATCAACAATCCCACCAGAGGTCATTAGCTCTAGCGTTATCACCATCTAGTGTCCCGTCCAGACCCAGATATGATCAGAAGGGTAGGGCGTCAGGCTCGAGGGGCTAGGGGAGCACTATAGGAGATTGCACTTTTCCAACCTGTGCGAAGTGTGGCAAGAATCACCCAGGGTAGTGTTTAGTTGGCTCAAATGCTTGCTTCGGGTGTGGCAAACCCGAACACAAACTCAGGGATTGCCCATTAGCTAGATTGGTCGATGGTGGGGTGCGTACCCCAGCCACTAGTTTAGCAGCTCCAGTAACATGTCCTTTCTAGTAGGGTGCTTCCACTAGTTCAGCTTGTGGTCAGCGCCAGAATAGGTTTTATGCACTCTAATCGTGATAAGAGCAGGAGACTTCACCAGATATGGTCATTGGTATGTTACGAGTATTCCACCTTGATGTTTATGCATTGTTAGATCCAGGGGCTACTTTATCTTTTGTGACACCTTATGTTGCCAGTAATTTCGGAGTCAAGTCTTGAAATCCTATCAGAACCCTTCTCAGTCTCTACTCCAGTTGGTGATTCAGTTATAGCTCGACGGGTATACAGAAATTGCCTTGTCATAATCCTTCAAAAGGTCACCTCAGCAGATTTAGTTGAGCTAGCCATGACAGATTTTGATGTTATCTTCGGCATGGATTGGCTACATGCATGTTATGCCTCAGTAAATTATAGAACCCGTGTGGTAGAGTTTTGAATTTCGAGTGAACCAGTCTTGGAATGGAAGGGTAGTTCAGTTATGCCTGTAGGTCATTTTATTTCCTACCGTAAGGTCAGAAAGATGATCTCCAAGGCTTGTGTGGTACCATCTAGTTATGGTTAAGGATGCTACATCTGAAGCCTTGGCTATCCAATTAGTTCTTGTGGTGTGTGAATATCCAGAAATGTTTCCATATGATCTATCGGGAATTTCTCTCGAGCGGGAGATCGATTTTGGTATTGACCTTCTTCCCGATACGCAGCCTATATCTATACCTCCTTACAGAATGGCTCCAATTGAGCTAAAGGATTTGAAGTATCTCTTAGACAAGGGTTTCATCAAACCTAGCAAATCCCCATGGGGTGCACCAGTTCTCTTTATCCAAAAGAAGGATGGTTCCCTTCGGATGTGCATTGGATTATCAGTAATTGAACAAGGTCATGGTCAAGAACAGGTATCCCCTCCCTAGAATTGATATTGTTTGAGAAGCTTCAAGGTACCAAGTGTTTTTAAAAGATAAACCTCAGATCCGGATATCATCAGCATAGGGTTAGAGAGAGTGACATCCCGAAGACAACCTTCAAGACTCGGTATGGTTACTATGAGTTTGTAGTTATGTCTTTTGAACTAACGAATGCTCCTACAACTTTTATGGATTTGATGACAGGGTGTTCAAGCCATACTTGAACATTTTCGTAATTGTGTTCATAGATGACATCCTCATATACTCTCGAAGCAAGGAGGAGCATGCCACTCATTTGAGGGTGGTGTTATAGACTCTTAAGGATCGCTAGCTATATGCTAAATTCTGCAAGTGTGAGTTTTGGTTAAATTTAGTAGCATTTTTGGGTCATGTGGTGTCAAGTGTGGGTGTACAGGTGGACTCTCAAACGATAGAAGCTGTGAAGAATTGGCTTAGACCAGTGAGTCCTTCGAATATCAGGAGTTTCTTGGGCTTGGTTGGTTACTATAGGAGGTTTGGGGAAGGATTTTCATCCCTTGGAGCACCGTTGACTAAGTTGACCAAGAAGAAAGTGAAGTTTCATTAGTTGGAGGCCTTTGAGAAGAGCTTACAAGAGCTCAAGACTCGACTCACCTTAGCGCCAGTGTTGACTCTACCTAAGGGTACCAATGGGTTTGTGGTATATTGTTACGCCTCAATGATCGGCCTTGGTTGTGTATTAATGCAGCACGGTAAGGTTATAGCCTATGATCCAGCCAACTCAAAGTCCACTAAAAAAACTATCCGACCCACGATCTTGAGTTGGCGGCGGTAGTATTTGCTTTGAAGATTTAGCGACACTATCTGTACGGGGTCCATATAGATGTGTTTACAGACCATAAAAGCCTACAGTACGTGTTTGCCCAGAAGGATCTAAATCTATGTCAGAGAAGGTGGTTGGAGCTTTTTAAGGATTATGATATGAGTGTCTTTTATCATTCGGCCAAGGCTAATGTGGTGGCAGACGCACTTAGCAGGCTTTCTATGGAGAGTGTGTCCCATGTAGATGAGGAGAGGAAAGAGTTAGTGAAGGATGTGCACCAGCTTGCACGGTTAGGAGTTCGTTTGTTGACTAGACAGATGGTGGTGTCATTATTCAGAATGGATCAGAATCTTCCTTGGTGACCAAAGTCAAGGCTAGACGAGACGAGGATCCTATTTTGGTAAAGTTGAAGGAAGTTGTTCAGAATCAGCAGGTGGAGGGCTTCTCCCAAGGGGAGATGGTGTACTACGATATCAGGGTCATTTGTGTGTACCGAGTGTTGATTACTTGAGGAAGCGGATGTTGCATAAGGCTCATGGTTTCAGATATTTTTCTATACATCCAGGTTCCACCAAGATGTACCATGACCTATAGGAAGTTTATTGGTGGAATGAAAATGAAGAAGGCCATAGCAGGGTTTGTGGCAAGGGGTCCAAATTATCAACAGGTGAAGGTTGAGCATCAAAGACCCAAAGGTTTTCTTCAAGACATTTTTATCCCTACTTGAAAGTGGGAGGAGATCAATATAGACTTCATTACAGGATTGTCCCGTACCAGTTAATAGTACGATTCCATTTGGGTGGTTGTAAACAGGTTGACTAGAGCAGCTCATTTTCTATCGGCCAAAACTACCGACTCAACGGAGAATTATGCCAAATTATATATCCGACAGTTAGTTCGATTGCATGGATTGTCCTTTTCCATCATCTCAGATAGTGGTACTCAGTGTACCTCTCAGTTTTGGAGATAGTTTTAGAAGAGACTTGGTACTCAGGTCAAGCTTAGTATATCTTTTCACCCATAAAAAGATGGTCAGGCTGAACGGACTATTCAGACTCTTGAGGACATGTTGAGAGCATGTCTCATTGATTTCAAGGGTAGTGTCACAACCTGAACGTAGACCCGGATCGTAACACGGGACAAGGAGACCCGAGAGACTCCAAGTCAACCCATGGCAATAATATACATCTAACTCAATATCAATAAAGCGGACTACTTAGCATGATGACATAGTGGAATCATAAACTTAACATGGTAAGCGGTACGTACTACATACATATCAGTTGAATACTACATACAGTCTGAAAGCCTCTAACATATCTGATGGGTTGATGGGACAACATCCCCAACTAACCCGACAAGTCTAGAAAACTGAAAATGAAAAGATAACTGAAATCACGTTGGTCCTCGGAGGATGAGGACCCACCGAAAGTTGGGTGCTAAACTCCGAGATGAACTACTGATGGTGTTGGGTCTAAAGATCGGAGCCTGTATCATGAAATGATACAGCATAGAGTATGCGATCAGTACGTGGAATGTATCGAGTATTCAAGGTGAGCAAAACGGACATTTATAAATACATAAAAACTCATAAGAGATCATAAGAGTGGGACAACATGCTCACAAAATAATTATCATACGAAAACATAAGGCTCAAGGTTTTAAAATCATTTGTAATCCAATCAATACCATAGTCATAAGAGAAACTTTATAAATCATCACTTGAGCCAAATTAACATAAATATAATAATGCATAAAACATGCAAAATAGTGGAAGATTCTTACAACCGACATACCCCACATGAGCACACATGGAGCCTGACCTGTAAATCCCTAGTTGGGAAGGTGTTCGTACCTTGCCAAGGGTGGAACCATGAAGGGTGTGATATCACACATGAAAGGCCCATTTGGGCAAAGGGGACAGTCTCAAGGGTGGTCCCATCATGTCCTACGGTGGCACGTAGTTTTGAGATTTGAGGCAAAACCTAGGCCCCGAACCTATTCGGTGTTAAACACTGCTCCCAGAACATATATAATTCTCATAGTGTAATATGCATGACATTCATGGGCTAGTTAAATTATGATAATCATAAGCATGCTTGTAAATACGTGAACTAGTCATGAGGGTAATACCCGTGAGTCGGCCAAAAACATAATTAGTAAAATCATGAGGTTCATGCATACTTTTAAATCATGTATAGGCTTTTTAAATCATAAATTCATGATGGGAATTTGAATAAATCCATATTATGACTCATAAATAATGATGGGTTTATGAATATCAACAATAGAGGTAAAGATCATAATTCAATTCATCATAGAACATGCATAATTAGGCATAATTTAATAGAAATTAAAATCAATAAATTTATAATTGAATTTGTTGTAAAATTTGATCATGCTTCATGAAATATGATGTAGAACATGAGAAGTAATAACCAATGGACAGATCATTAGAATACCAAAAGATTTAAGATAAAACCCCATAAGATTTTTAAATAAAACTTCACGAATCTGGAGAGATTGGGCATGGTGTGAATGAAAACACCCACTCATAACACTACATACATGAGTATAGCTGGTTCTTACACTTTCCTGATTGCCCAAGAAGAAATTGAGAAGAATTGGAAGAGCTAAGGCTTGATCTTCTCTCTAACTTTCATACATGGGTTTTGAATAGGTTAGAAGGACTTAATCTATCTTAAAACACTTAGAAAATAACTTAACACAACGTAGTATAGGACCTTAGAGCGTAGGAATGATGAATATACCCTTAAAAACTTAGCAGAAAATAACTACTCGTCAGTCCCCACGAGGGAGCTAATGAGTCATTACCACCTTGCATGAGTCGACACTTTGGTCATTGGGTACACTGCCAAATTTTGCCTAAAACTTGTAACGGGCCATCCAATGAGTCATTACTGGTGACGTCACTTCAATTGCCTCAACCCTAATTCACTATCTTCCTGATGACCATGAGCCACCCAACGAATCGTGATGATTGACCATGATTCGTGGAAGCACTACCTCACATTTTTCCCTTTTTAAATTCCTTGGCCACGACTAACCTGACGAGTCGTGGGGCCTGACCATGACTCGTGGTCATGCCCGCGACTAATCCCTTAAAAAAAATTCTTAACTCAAGCCGGCCCTTACCACGAGTCACCTAACCACTCATGGTCCTCCCCACGGGTCATAGAACAACTCTTTTTGTGACCTAGTGCAAAATTTTCAGTTTTCTCCATTTCAACTCCTAGGTCTGATCTTTGGGCTTCCACGGTATAATAGCTACACACTACTCCCAGAACATGTATAGTGCTTATATAATCATATTCTCAAAATCATAGCTTAAATCTGATCATTGGGAGTCTCGACTCCAAATCATGTCATAATCTGCAATGGGAGTGTTGACTCCAAATCATATCATAAATGGCATTGAGAGTCTTGGCTCCAAATCATATCGTAAACTGATCTTATTAGCCTTGGCTAAAATCATAATAAGCATACTTGACTTGCATGGGCTTGCCCAAATCATAAAATCATGCATACTTGAAATAGACTTCATAATTAAAAATCATGAAATCATATGTTGAGAGTTCATAAACATTAATGCATACTAGATATCTCGTCATGCTTGAAATTATGGGTCATAGGCTTGAATTTTAATAGAACTTGCATAATAGGGAATAATTTATAATAACTTGAAATAAATGAATTTATAATCAAATTAAGTGCAAAATCTTCCCATTAGACTTAAATAAAATGTTAGAACATGAGGGGATTGGACCTATAAACACAACATAGATAATTTCATAGAATTAGGTTAAAACCCTGGAATTTAACACATTTGATTAGAAACTTGAATTCATGAATTAGAGAAGAAATTTGGGCGTGAGAGTGGAAGAAATCCCCCATTCATAGCCCTACATACCTGGGTAAACTGATTTTTCGAACTAGCCTTGAAAGTCCAAGAGAATTGATAAAGAAATTGAGGAGGAATTCTAGTTTGATCTTTGAAGAGAATTTCAATACAATGCATGCACGAGACCCTAATGGTTTAGGCTAGGCTAAAAGCTATTAAAATACTCATTACAAAGCTCAAAATGACATAATTAAAGAGTTATAAGCTTGGAAAATTATGAAAATACCCTTAAAGAATAGACTGGGAAATGGCACTGCCAGAGATAACGACTGATCTAACGACTCCTTAGGTCAGTTAAAGGCTTGTCCTGATCTTTCTTCGTCATTGGACATAATTTTGAACTTTCTAATCTTAACTTGATTTTCCTCCACCTAATAACTCGTCCTCACACCTAACAGGTCACTTCACCACTCGTCCTGATCCTCTGAATCTCAAGGTTTCTAAGCATTCCTCCCAACCAACGGGACACCTAACATGTCGTTAGGAGACACCACAACTCATTCTTCTACTCGTTAGATCTCTAGGATTTCAACATTCTTACAACTCTCACAGCCCATAATGAGTCACTTAACGACTCGTTGGGTCACACAACGAGTCACTCAATTACTCATTTTGTGACCTGGTGTAGCTGATGTGGCATCTCTTAGAGATCAAGATCTCAATTTATCTATTTTTGAAATTTTAGTTTTCTTCCCTATTTGATGCTTATAATCATTTGCATAAGGGAGTTGATGTGACATCTACTAAAGATCATGATCTCTATTTGTCTAATTTTTATACTTTTTTCTTATTTTATGTCTATAATGTTAAGGGAAACATATCCTCCTAATTCTTTTCTTATTATTGTCAGCTCTTTGTATTTCTAAAATCTCTTTCTTTTTCATATTTTTCTTCATTTTCATTCTTTTATCTTGTGCATGACTGTGTTTAGCGTTATTAGTTTAACATATAATAAATAATTTTAGAAGAGTGTGGAGTAGCTCAATCATACTAATGGGTATTGGTGTTTGATTATTATTTTTAACAAGAGATTATAAATGACATTACTTATTAATGGAGGAGAAGGAGAAAAACCAACACAGAAGAAAGGGAAGAGTGATGATGAAATTTAACATTTTTTTACAATTTATTACATTTGTTTTATTTGGAAATAAGAATTTTTTGCATTATTAGCTTTTCACCCGTTGCTTGAAGTAAAAGAATACTGAATAGGCTTTATGGAGCATAGTGAGTTCACGAAATACGAAGATGTATGGAAGACCTTCCCTTTGTGTAGGGCACAAAATGTGAGAGTTATGGACCAAACATTTTTGTATCCCGTGCAACATAGTTTGTCGATGCCCTAATTCACCTAATGGCTAATGGTGAAAGATTGAGTATATGGAAAATAAGATTTGAATGAAAAAAGATTTGAGTACATATTAACAAAAAATATACTAGAATGAGTGAAATAATTTTTATATCACTAGGAAATTTTTTTTAATTTGAGCTTTAGTATGAATATTTTTCGACAGAAAACTCAATTTTCTATTATTAAAATTAAATTGTCGAAATAGTAAATTTAGGACAGTAAATTTAGGACAACATAATTAGATCGTAAAAAATTAAACAGATATTTATAAAATAAAATCAACCTTGTCTTCTCTCAAATACCCGATCATGAAAATCTGCGCAAGTGACAAATACTCATAGGCTAATGACACATGCAGTTTGATTCTTCCTAGATATCTGAGATCTACTTGAACCAAGGTATCCAATGTCATTAAGCTGATCACTTTTTACCCCTTCTCTACGAGCTTTAGCAATTCAATTGGGTGATTATTTGAATTTTTACCGTATTCACAAAAATTTTAACTTTTTGTATCATAATCCTTTCATTTCATATTTCTTTTTCCTCTCCACTCTCCACTGTAAGGAAAAAAAAACTAGTCCTCAAATATCCTATTATGTTTTTGTTATTTTAGCAATGCATGTAAATATAAGAGGAGGGTGAATTATGTCTTGTCTGAGTTTTGCGGGTTAAAGAATATTAATAATTTAAAGATAAACTAAAGTGAATTTTGAAAATTATAGCACACAAGCCATTTTACATGAAAAATCTCTTTGTTTAAGGGAATAAAAATTATGACCTAACTTTGTAGAGATTACCTCAAAACTTCACTAACTTTAAGGAGTAGTTTTAGGTTAAAAATCAGGCCTCATTTGTTTTCATTAAGATTAAGATGTATTAATCTGAATACACATTTGAATGATTAAAATGTTATCTCTAATCTGAACATTGAATGATTAAGACTATTTATTTTTCAACATCTAAATGTGCATACTTTATTTATTTGTAAATAT
>JACEIK010002715.1:180716-198428 GCA_018107945.1 Datura stramonium
TATATATAAATGTTTTAAAGAAAATGGCTCAAATGTTTTAAAGAAAATGGCTGCTACTTTCTGTGATTTCAGGAGATTTCATTTTAATTGTTTGTTCTTAAGTTGTTAGCTCTTCTCTTGGTTGGGTATGTAAGGGAAATGTTGTCTTGCGCATTTTGATAATAAGGGGTGGGTTTTCTTTTCCTTTTGATTATTTAGACTGATTTTTTTTAACACAAAGCTTTCTATCTAAGATACATGGTACATGGAAGATTACTTGCTTCAATTCATTTTTCTATCTAAGATACATGGAAGATTAGTTGCTTCGGTTCATAAATGACCTTCATACTGTAGATATAGAACCCCTCGAGATATTTTGTTTAAAATGAGTGAGAAGAACATGTGGTGAGGGAGCGAGATAGGGCATGGACTTAATTTGGTTTTGTTGTCAAGAGAAATTGAGTTTTAACTCAAAGAAATTTTAGATGTCAGCTAATTAATTTAAATATTTTAACAATAAGATCGGAAAGTGCTGCTATCGATAAGTCATTTTGATAAAAAAATTATTTACTATTTAAAGCCGGATTAACGAGGTAGAAAAACTAGGTAAATACGTTAGACACTCATTTAGGCGTGGGAAGGGGGGACGACTCATGAAAGTCTCAAAGGCGTGCGAATCGAATCATGGTAAGACTGAAAAGTGCTGCTACTAGTATGCCACATATTAATAATTAATAATTAATTTCAAAGAAGTTTTAAAACGAACCCAAAAGATGAACCAACAATTCTTAAGTTGTTTAATTATAATATATCCAAAATTTAAGTTAAGCCAAATATAAATTGATAAAAGTGATCTTTTTAGAACTACGAGACTCGAGGGATTCTTACCACCTTCCCCCCGGTCAACAGAATTTCTTACCCGGTCTTTTATTTTCACGGACCAAAAATAAGAGTCACTTTCTTTTGATTAGGGATTCAATTAGGTGACTTGGAACACCAAAACTCGAGTCCAAGTGGAAACTCTGAATAAATAATTTAATCTCTTCTCAATACGTTACTTCAACTAAAAAAACCCTTTGATTAATAAAATCCATCTCCATCACTTCAGACACGAGAGCTTTTCGGTCGTTGTTAAAAAAGGGGTGTGGCAGCTCTGACGACTCCGATGCTGGGGACTTTTGTAAATAAAATAAGAATTTGAGCTTTGATATGTATTTAGCTTCACTTTGGTGTTGGATATTTATTCTACTTTTGTGGGCCTAATTTTCTAATTGATCGCTCATTTACTGTGTTGATATTATTTGAATTGCAATATAAACTGTCTTCTCTCGCGCACCCATATGAGTCTTTTGAACATGCTCCACACATTGTGTACTCGGAGACGCGTATACGCTCCTGAACCTTTCTTTAAGATACCAGGGATGCGGTAATGCCCCTAGAAAGGATATTTTAGTCACATATGCTTAGGATGGGGAGGACCAACAGTGAGGCCGAAAAACGCTGCTACCGGTAAGTTGTCCCTTGAATCGAGTGGTCCGCTCATTTTGTAGCCAGTCTAAACACCTTATCCATTAGGATGTTAAACTAATACAAACAAGCCTCATGCAATAATTATTCCTTGTAGGTTGCGTTTTGTTTATCATCACATGCATTTAAACTAGTGGGACCTGGCACAGGGGTCGGGTCCGTCTAGGATAGGATACCTTCTTTTAGACCATAATATACATCTTTTGTGCTACTTGTTGCATTTCATGAAAGGATGTATGAATGTTGACCAGTTTAAGGTGAACGGTTGAACGAGCAAGAGAATTTTGCCCTCGGATTTTATCTTTACTCACTCATTTACTTATTATTTACTTTATCGAATTTCTAAACAAAATACAAGAATAAGGAGAGAGCTTTCCAAATGATACAATTTTTCAATTTTTTAATTTTTCATGAACTATGTAAATTTATTTTCTACTGATCGGTGAGTGTGTATGAAATCTCTTTGCAGTTCGCCTTACTCGCAACCGATTTTTATTTGTCAAGATAGGTGCAGAAGTTAAAAGAATTTGTTTTGAAAAAAATAATCCTGTCATTTATTTTATCATTTTAGTGATGTCTTTTTTCCAAAATAATCCAGTTTTCATTTATTGAAGTAAATAAGGATGGTCTTGCAGAGAGGATCGTTTTTTATTTAATTTTTCAGACATTTGTTTTATTAACAAAAGGACCTAGCTGCCTCTGCGAGGAAGCTAAAGAGGATCGTTCTGCATAAATAACCATTTTATTTGTTATATCTTTATGTTTGGTCATTTCTTTGCCGAGACAATCTAATTTCTTGGCCATGAGAAGCGTTTTGCAAATATTTACCACTTTTATATCATTTTTAGTCTATGGCTTTTAAAATAAATTTATGACACTTGTTCTCCAGCTGCCAACAGTGTTCCGGAGCTTGTGTGAGACTTTATGAGAAGAATGGTCATATGGGAACTGCGAGGAGGACCACTGATGATCTTTGTCCAGACATGAGGTGTTTTAGAATAAAAGTGTGTATGCCACCAATAGACATTTCTTTTATTGTATTTCGTTATATTTTAGTTTTGTACTTGTCATTTGCTACTTTATTAGACAGGGTCTGTACTTGTTTTAAATTTTATTCATGGTGTCTTGTATATATATATATATTTCTTTTGAGTTCATGTATTAAAGAGAAAATCAATGAAAATATTTTGTTAAAAAAACAAATTTTCGTATATTTTTCCTGAACTACACCAAGATCTGATTCATGTTTCCAACATGATACGTAGGTAATCCTAATGGGTTAGATCATAAGCTTTTGAAAAAGAGAAAAGAAACAAAAGAAAAGAGGGTATAATTTTTTTATAAAAAGAGATTCAACCTAAACAAGACGAGATGAAACATAAAGCCGTTCATGATAGAACTGAAAAAGTATTTAGATGCATAACATACAACATGCGATTATAATATGTGAAATGCCTAATGCTAACAAATGTTTGCTGCTATATGAAGAAAGAATGGAAGTGGTTGGTTTGTTGGCATTCTAGCTAGTCACCCGTATTACACCAGGTCTAAAGGCAAAGCAGTAATGGCCGACAAAGACACGGAGGTTTCCATCATTGACTAGACAAAGAACCCCAAAGAAGAGGACTTAGGGGCTCATGGGGAAGTTCTAAGGTTAAGACAAGAATTGGATGAATAGCACCGGGCTTGGGTGTGTAGCTTACCTCCTCTTAAGTTCCCTACGGATAACTCTGACAATCCCCCTAACCTCTGACCATTATCACAGGCTCAATTTTCCATTTTGGCACCAGGGTATACCCTGTGCCATCTCGATCCTGGCACCTCCACAGTACGTGCCCCTGCTCCATAACATAGAATCAATTCATACCCTGCACCCTCAGTTGCTCCAGCATTTGTAGCCCCTCCTCCACATGAAATCCCTTTGTTCATAGTTCGTCCTTCAATTGTGCTCCCACGATCTTCTAGTGAACCTGTTTTCAATACTCACGACATCCAAAACCATCATCCCGAACCAATATCTAAGGTGACTTATCCTTATGGTTACACTCATCAGCCTGAGTTCTCTTTTGAAATAAAAAGCCAGTTAAGACAGACGAACGAGAGGAAATAGCTATGAAGATGAAAAGCCTTGAACAAGCTATGAGAAACTTACAGGGATTGGGAGGACACAAAAGTGTTTCATATAAGGACCTATGCATGTTTCCAAGTGTCCATCTTCCTCCTGGATTTAATACGCCAAAGTTTGATAAGTACGATGGACATGGGGATCTTGTGATGCACTTGAGGAGATACTGTAATCAGTTGAGAGGAGTTGGAGGAAAAAAAGAATTGTCTAATGGCCTACTTTGCTGAAAGTTTAACAGGTGTGGCTTCAGAATGGTTTTTCGATCAGGACATCGTTAAGTGGCAAACTTGGGATGATAGGGCTAGTGATTTCGTGCAGCAATTTCAGTACAATATTGATTTGGTCCCCGATGAAAAGGCCCCGATTAGCATGAAGAAGAAGTGTACGGAGAGTTTCAAGGAGTATGCCATTAGATGGCGTGAGCAGTCTGCCAGGGTAAAGCCGCCAATGAAAGAAGAAAAAATGGTGGAGATCTTTATCCAAGCACAAGACGAGACATATTATCAACACTTACTTCCCGCAATGGGTAAATCATTTATTAAAGTCATCAAAATGGGGAAATGATAGAAGATGGAATTAAGACTGAATGCATCGTTAGCTTTGCTACTTTGAAGGCGGCCACTCAAGAAATTCAAAGTGGTTCAGGGAGTTTCGGACGGAAGAAGAAAAGGGAAGATGTAGCTATGGTTGTACCAGCGTCACGACGAAGCTCGAAGGGTCCACCTAGCCAATACACCCAGCCTCAACCCCAAACCTATAGCCAAAATCCATATAATCCTCCACAAAATTACTTTCCTCCCCAAAATCCCCAATATTTCATTCCTCCTCCCTAATATCCCATATAAAATGCACAACTATATGCACACCTCCCTCCTTACCAGCAATGGCGTGCACCAACTCCTCAAAATCATCCTCCACTCCCATAAACATACCAAAGCCCATCCAAACCCAATTTTTGACCCAGGACAAAATATAAAAAGGGAAATCTAGTCAAGGATAATTTCATACCTATTGGGGAGTCATATGCTAGTTTATTCCAAAAGCTGAGGGCATTGAATGTTTTGAGCCCAATTGAAGGAAGGATCCAAAACCCACCCCTGAGAAATCTTGACCATTCCCAGAGGTGAGAGTATTGTTCTAGTACCCCCCGACATAACATCAAGAAATGTTGGTACTTGAAGAGGGAAATAAAAAATATGATTGATACGAATCAAATTGTGATGCAAAGTCTAGATGCGCCAAACATCGATCGTAATCCACTGCCTACCCATAATGAAACAAATATGTTGGAGTTGGTTCATAGTGGCGAAGAGTCTGTAGTTCCCTATAAGCCTGTTATGAAGATTGAAACTAGTGTGGAAAACTCAGCGAACGCTATGGATTCGACAAAAGCAGTTCCTTTGGAGGTAAAAGAGGAGATAAAAAAATCAGTCCAGTTGGATGTGAAGAAGCCCGTTCCATCCATTTACAATTCCTTGGTCAAAATCGTTGCCACTAAGTTTGTTATTTCATCCGTACCAAAGCTAGTGGTAGATATTGACATAGAATTAATTTGGACATTTACAAAACCTGTTTATTGAGGCTGATATGGTTTAAATTGGTGAAGGTCCTAGAAATAGAGATGTGTAGTTTATTGGCCCTTATGTCCAGCTCAAAAATTGGAAAGTCACTCCTCTCCCCATCAGGAAGGAGTTTTGGTAGTCTGTTTTGTTTTTCTTTCTGTGATATGAGTTATTCAAGGGTTGTAATTCAAATTTTATCTTATTTATTTTAATATTCAAACCCTTCTATATTCCTTTTCAATAAGATGCAATTTTCATTTTCTGTTTAAGTCTACTATATTTCATTTATATTCCTTTGTGTAGTTCTTTTTACACCGGTTCTAGTGATATGACATGCATGCGAAATTTTTAGCCAGATCTTAAAATCCAATCTAATCATGATGAAATGAACCAAGAAGTGGAATATAAGGCAGAACAAAGTTATAGAGAATATCAGAAAGATACTCCGCAAAATGATGCAGAGTTCCAGACAGAGGCGTGAAAACTTACTTTTTGCATTATTGGGTTATCGCACTACTGTTTGCACTTCCATAAATACAACTCCCTATTTGTTGGTATATGAGAATTGAAGTTGTTATACCTACAAAATTTGAAATTCCCTCCGAGTCATTGTGGAAGCTAAGATTGACGATGACGAATCGTTTAAGACCCGATTGGAACAATTGAGTTTGATTGATGAAAAGAGGTTAACATCAGTATGTCATGGACAACTATATCAAAGAAGAATGGCATGAGCATATAAAAAAGGGTGCGTTCTAGGCACTTTGAAGTGGGTCAGCTAGTGTTGAGGCGCATCCTCCCCTACCAAGCCGAAGCAAAAGGCAAATTCTCTCCAAACTGACAAGGGCCGTTTATCATAAAGAGGGTATTACCTAATGGTGCTTTATATTTGACGGATATAGAAGGAAAAATGACAAAAATGGTTATCAACGCTAATTCTGTGAAAAGATATTATGTATGATCTTTATTTTCATAATTAGGTTTCTTTTGCTTGGTACTTGATATTTCAGAGTTTGATATGACGAAGGCCTTTTATTCTTCTATCCAAATATTGTGTCATCTCTTCTTATCCCTTTTAAGCTTTAATTTATTTTATTTCATACCCCTCTTTTGGAATCATAATATAGTCATGAAAAAAAAAAGAAAAAAAATTAAAAAGAAAGAGAAGAAAAAGAAGTCAAAAGTCAATCAGTCATCTTTCATGAACTACGTTTGACCTGATTCTTGTCTCGACGAGATACATAGGCAGCCCTACTACGGGGTTCGATCTAACCAATCAAAAGATATAATAAACCCCATTTTAAAAGGAAACTGGGGAAAAGTTATTTTTATTTTTATTGAGTCGATTCTGAAAGTTGTAAGTTTCAACCTTATTTTAAATATTATTTTTTGAGCCTTCATGCCTCCCCTTCTTTGTAACCCTATCCAAAACCCACATTACAAGCAAAAAAAAAGACCTTTCGATCAATCATTGAGAATTTCAAGTTTGAGCATGGTATGTGTATATGAAATTTGCACCAGTGGTTTTATTGGTCTTCATCAGCACAAGGAGAAATGAAAATGAGATAGTTTTATTGGTGAAAACCCTTTTGGGGCACCGTAAGGTGATGGTGAGTTGAGAAGAATAAAAATGAGAGATTCTTATTGGTGAAAACCCTTTTGGGCACCATAAGGCGATGATGAGTTGAGAGAAATAAAAATGAGAGAGTCTTATTGGTGAAAACCCTTTCAGGCACTGTAAGACGATGGTGAGTTGAGAGAAATAAAAATGAGAGAGTCTTATTGGCGAAAACCCTTTTGGGCATCGTAAGGTGGTGGTGAGTTGGGAGAAATAAAAATGAGAGAGGCTTGTTGGTGAAAACCCTTCGGGGCACTACTAGTCGGAAGAGAGCTCAGATTGTGATGAGATTTATTAAAGTGCAAAGTTTCAAAATCGAAAGTTCGATGAATTTGATGTTAGTTTGAGTGGATAGATAAGGCTGCTCAATCCAAAATACATGTCATAATCATTAAAGCCAGCTACCACTCTCAGATATGTCTCTCTCATATCTCATTTCAAAAAAATAACGTCTTTAGTTGAATTTCATTCTTTTCTATTATTCTATCTTTGCATTATTTTATTTTTCTGTATATTTGAGTCAAGTTAGGGTCAAAACAAGTGAGAAAGGATTTCAAAAATCGCTACCAGCTTTTCCAATTGCAAAGAGCAGGACAAATGGCCAACACATGAACTAGCATGATTTAAGATAGAGCAAAGTATTCATTGAATTATCACCCAAGGGCAGGTTTCTGAGTTCATGAAAGTACAAAGGTTAAATAGAGGACAAATTGAGAGACATCAGGAGATAGAGGTGTGATGTTGGTTAAAGTTATTCTTGATGGCCAGATCAGGGGTTAATAATGCAATAGGCCAACGACACACTCAGAGTATCTGAAGTAGAGATGAACCCGACGAATGTTGGAAAAATTACCTTGAAAGCCAAAGCCACAACCCAACCATTAAGTTAAAAATCACAATTTTTTTTGTTTTGAAACAGGGGCAAAAAATTTGGTTCGTTAAAAGCAGGTGCCTTCTAGGAGAATTCAGGTTAACATTTTTTGAGATTTCTCAGGACCCTCTTGGATAATGGGATTTAATTTTTAATTTGTTAGAACCCTTTTGGATAATGAGATTTAATTTTGAATTTCTCAGGACCTTCCTGGATAATGTGATTTAAATTTTATTTAGCAAAACCCTCCTGGATAATGGGATTTAAATTTTAGCTTAGTAGGACCCTCCTAGATAATGAGATTTAATTTTTAGTTTGTCAGGATCCTCCTAGATAATGGAATTTAATTTTAGTTTGCCAGGACCCTCCTAGACAATGAGATTTAAATTTTAGCTTAGTAGGACCCTCCTAAATAATGAGATTTAATTTTTAGTTTCTCAGGACCCCCTCGGATAATGGGATTTAATTTTTAGTTTTTCAGGATCCTCCTGGATAATGACATTTAATTTTAATTTGTTAGGACCCTCCTGGATAATGGGATTTAAATTTTAGCTTACCAGCACCCTCCTGGATAATAGTATTTAATTTTTAGTTTCTCAGGGCCCTCCTAGATAATGGGATTTAATTTTTAGTTTTTCAAGACCCTCCTGAATAATGAGATTTAATTTTAGTTTCTCAGGACCCTCCTGGACAATGGGATTTTAGTTTTAGCTTAGCAGGACCCTATGGATAATGGAATTTATTTTTAGTTTCTCAGGACCCTCCTGGATAATGAGATTTAATTTTTAGTTTCTCAAGACCTTCCTAGATAATAGGATTTACTTTTAGTTTCTCAGGACTCTCTTGGATAATGGGATTTAATTTTTAGTTTGTCAGCACCCTCATGGATAATGAAATTTTATTTTAGTTTGTCAAGACCCTCTTGGATAATGAGATTTAAATTTTAGCTTAGAAGGACCTTCCTGGATGATGGGATTTAACTTTTAGTTTCTCAGGACCCTCTTGGATAATAGGATCTACTTTTAGTTTCTCAAGACCCTCATGGATAATGAGATTTAATTTTTAGTTTGTCAGCACCCTCCTGGATAATGGGATTTTATTTTAGTTTGTCAGGACCCTCCTGGATAATGAGATTTAAATTTTAGCTTAGCAGGACCCTCCTGAATAATGAGATTTAATTTTTAGTTTTTCAGGACCCTCCTGTATAATGTAATTTAATTTTTAGTTTGTTAGGATCAGACAATGGGATTTAAATTTTAGCTTAGCACGACCCTCCTGAATAATGCGATTTAATTTTTAGTTTCTCAAGACCCTCCTGAATAATGGAATTTAATTTTTAGTTTCTCAGGGCCTTCCTAGATAATGAGATTTACTTTTAGTTTGTCAAGACCCTCCTGGATAATGAGTTTTAATTTTCGTTTATCAGGACCCTCCTAGATAATGGGATTTAATTTTAATTTAGCAGGACTCTCCTGAAAAATGGGATTTAGTTTAATTCTCAGGATCCTCTTGGAAAATGGGATTTAATTTAATTTCTTAGAAACCACCTGGATAATTGGATTTAATTTTTAGTTCATCAGAACGATCCTGGATAATATGATTTGATTTTTAGTTTGTCAGGACCCTCCTAGATAATGGGATTTAATTTTAATTTTTTAGGACAATCCTGAATAATGGGATTTAATTTTAGTTTTTCAGGACCCTCCTGGATAATGAGATTTAATTTTAGTTTATCAAGATCCTCCTAGACAATGTGATTTAATTATCAGTTTAGTAGGACCCTCCTAGATAATGAGATTTAGTTTAAACTGGGGCAAATTTTGTTTCGTTTTTCTATTCATTTTGATCTCAGGAACCTACCGGGAAGAGAAGAAAATCCTCATTTTCAAGTTCACAAATCAAATGAGTGATGAAGGTTAAAAGCGGAACAATACTTTGAAGATCAAGATTCCAGTAAAGATTCCAAGGAAGATTCAAGAGAAGATGTATAGATAGGATCTTGTACTTGCATTTTTCTTTTAGACTTTTGAGTTTTTTTTTTATGTAACAACGGAGCACGGATCGGAGCCTTGATAGAACCTCACTCGACTCTCCATCTCAGTATGTTCCATCACCCCTAATACTCCTCCAACTATACGTGACCTAATTCCCTTGTAACCGGGGATATGTAGGTTGTCCTAAATCAGGGCTCGGTCACATCTTTTTCTTCTTTTTTTCTCCTTTTTAGAAAAAATGGTAGGGTCAAAACTTGTCTTGTTGTCTACTTCTTTGTCTGAATACTCTTCGTGTTTTCATCCAAAGAGGGCAAGTGTAGACACGTAATTTTTGGCCCTCAATTTTTATATTATTTTAGTGTTAAATTTTCTTTTACGATTAATCTTGATTTTAGCTTTTTATAAGTTTTTATTTGTTGAAAAATTGAAAAAAAATGCAAACTATTTATTTTTTCTAAAATACTCATTTAAATTGTTACACCCCGTAAATATTAACAATTAGTGAGCGTACGCGTGGATTCGTGATGAACAAAGAGAGTACGACGCATGTAGGAAAGCCTCGAAATCAGGGTCAGGTGAGGCGAGGCCGCGAAGGGCCAGCGCGATGCGCCAGCCGGTAGGGCACCAGCCAGCTTGGAGGGCCAGCCCATTGGCACAATGAGGGACGCGACTGGGGGCTGCTACTGGCGCCTTGGCAGCGTGGGGTGCTCCTTGCCACCGCCCTAATATGTATATAAGGTCCCTCCTTTCAATTTCAATCCATTTCAATAGTTTCCCTCAGCCAGAGAGAGTATATTTCGAGGTTTCCAATAGTTTTTCATTCGATTATGCTGCTAAACGCCGTCCAAATTCAAATTAACTTCAGGTATTGAATTCTAAGCCTACAGGGAGAATTACTATGAAGTTATTTTCTTGAAATTTGCTCGGAAAATCGTAACCCTGCCGAGCAAAGTTGTCAGAGTTGTTCCAAACTAATTCCTAAATGATCACAGGCAGCAAGTAAGCATTTCTCCCTTCTGAACCCTAGGAAAATTATAGGTTTTCAGCCGTATTTTACATAGTTGAATTATAGTTGCTATTAATATTGAAAGCTATCATTTTGAGCTGAATTTGGCATTAAAATTAGTATCTTTCTCCCAGCATTATGGTTGTAGTTGGGAAAAGCTGTTGAATACAAGTGAAAACTTGCCAGTTAATCGGGAAACGTAAATCGAGGTATGTTTGGGAGAATTCCTTCGGCAAGTTAGTTTGTATAGTACTGCAATACTTTTTGAATCCCAGTAAGAGAGTTGGAAGTCTTGTTATTGAGAATAGCTATTGTTGTTAGCTGATATCAGTACTTACATACAATTTGGGATTGACTTTGCCCTGTATAGCCTTCCATGACCAACCCAGGGTTACTAGCTTTGTCATTTCCCCCTAGGGGCTAGATGACGTCTCTCCAAGGAGAGGTATGCCATCCGCGAGGGACGAAGATGAGGTCCGATGACCTTATACAGTCCATTCCATGGCTGGACTATTTTTATGCCGTATCGACACCATACCCCCATCGAGCCTGGTGCCCGGAGTACAGAAAACAAGAGTCCACCAGACTCAGACACAACTATAATTTAGGGGCTGAGCAGGCTCAATTGCAGACCAGGGGACTGGTAGGACGACTATGGTTATTAGTTGACTCGTTTGACCTTTTTAGGGGTATATAGATTGAAGTGTGCGAGCCAAGGCTTATGGAGGCCCCAAGTGGGTTATGTTGTGCTGGTTGTACCTTCTGGCTTATGTGGTCCAGCTAAGGTTATTGTTTGCACTATTTACTGTTAGATTGGACAACAGGAAGTTAAGTTATTCAAGTTATACCTCTATCTCTTTCACTCAGTTACTTTCAGTTTCATCTTAAGTTTTATTCTGTTATTTTTCAGGTATTGCCTTACATATTTTGTACATATTGTACTGATGCCCATCTTGGGGCGCTGCATTACTTACCTACAGGTGAGGATAGATGCGGGTTAGGGCCTTCTTAGATTTCAGCCAGAGTTAGCAGTGCAGTTGGCTCCTTTCCTCCATAGCCAACTGTTAGAAGGTTTACTCTTTTTGATCGTACAGTTTATGGTAGGTCGGGGCCCTTTCTCTACCATTATTCCACTCCTAGAGGCTTGCAGATTTTACGGATTTCTTGTTGTTAGTTGTCATTGGACATGTGGGGCCTATATATATTTTATTTCGTGTGATGGCCATGTGGGGCCTTGTTTAGCTGCTAGCTAGTGGCCTTATCGGCCTTAGCATAGATTAGTGCCTGATTTACATTTCAGTAATAACTAGAAATCATGGTTTTCTTGTCGGCTCGCATAGAATTTCCTTTATTTTCCTGTTGCTGGTTAGCAATTTTCTTTATAGGTGGTTATAACGCCTTGTCGACCGGAGGTTGTGTTTATAGCTGAGATATAGCCCATTGTTTTCTTGAGATGAGTTGCAGGCTTACACCAGACGTATATAAGCATAGCCAGGTCAGTCAGGTTCTAGTATGCACTAGGTGCTAGTCGTGCCTCCCAAGGTGGGGCGTGACAAACTTGGTATCATGACAGGTCATATCGCAGGGAGTCTGCATGCCGTGTCAAGTAGAGTCTTGTCTATGGATGTGTTGTGCACCACATTCTATAGACAGGAGGCTGCGAGGCATGTTAGGATGGTTACTCTTCTTTCTCTTCCAGTTGTGATATATATCTATGTTGTATAGGATTGAGTCCCCAAGCTTACTATAATATGCTTGTCTATAGAGATATATCGGACATGTGATAGACCACGACTGGAAGGAAGTTAGTTGTTGCAGGAGGAGAAGGCACTAGTAGGGTGCCTCAATTAGATTTATCCCGATCTAAGGGCGATAGGGAGACTTCATCTCGGTCTCCCTAGAACTCTCCGCCGCGCCAAGAGCTGTCCAGAGAGGTAGATGTGTCCGCACCACCTCCAACAGCTCCTATACCGATAGCATCAGACCAGGAGGTCAGGAGCACTATCTTTATGCTAGCTCAGATGATGGATGCGCAGCGTCAGCCAGTGGCACCCATTGTTTCTGAATCTTCAGGACGACCTGGTAGTTCGAGGGTCTAAGAGTTCCTCGCTCCGAGTCCCCCAAATTTCATAGGGACGGATCGAGATGAGGACCCTCAGGACTTTCTAGACCAGTTGCCGCGGATCTTCAGGGTAATGCATGCCAAGCCTACGGAGTTGGTTGAGTTAATGGTATTTCGATTAACGGACATAGCAGTATTATTGTACGAGAGTTGGTAGAGGTCCCGAGGTAGAGATGTTCCCCCTCTGACTTGGTCCAGCTTTTTAGAGGCCTTCTTGGACCACTATTTGCTGCGAGAAATCTGACAGGCTCGGGTAGATTAGTTTCTGCATCTGGAGCAGGGATCGATGAGTGTTCGGGAGTGTGTTATGAGATTTGACTCCTTGGCCCGATATGCACCAGCTTTCGTAGACACTATGCAAGTCAGGGTGCACCAGTTCATTATGGGGCTGCTTTTAGAGTACGTAGAGACCTGTGTTATGGCCACTCTGCTGGAGGATATGGATATCGCCCATATTCAGGCATTTTCTCAAGATATTGAGGGGATGAGCCAGCGATAGCGAGGGATAGAAAGGGCAAGTCAAGAGCAGCTCCACAAGGCAAGGCCTAGTGACACTCAGGCAAAGTCTCAGGGCGGACCCAGGCCACAACTATCAGACAGACCACCCTGACCCCCACCTCCACAGTAGCAGCAGGGTGGTAGACTTGGCCGTCGGGGGCAGTCAGGACCCGGCGAGAGCTCACAACCATCAGGTTCGTAGCAGCAGAGAGGGTCAAAGTAGAGTAGACTCACTGTTCCACCTTACCCTATTTGCATTTGATGTCACCTTGGGGCATGCAGGTATGGTTCTACTGTGTGTTACACCTGTGGACAAGAGGGTCACATGATGAGGGACTGTCCAGCTAGGGGTCAGAGTGATCGGGACCGACAGGATAGATCTTCAGTAGGGTTACGTGTCCCAGCATCTCTAGCAGGGCGTAGGCCCTCAGCTCAAGTCGGCAGAGGCCGAGGCAGGTCAGGGGTATTGAGTTCAGGCACTGTTCCAGATTGCACTTATGCTTTACTGGGAGGACAGGAGTCAGAGTCATCGCCGGATGTTGTGAAAGGTATGTTGGACATTTATTCTCATTCTGTTTATGTTTTGATAGACCCTGGTTCCACTTTGTCTTACGTAACACCATTGGTGGCCCGAAAGTTTGATATAACACCAGAATTTCTTTAGTGACCCTTTTCATTGTCGACGCCCATCAGTGATTCTATTATAGCTAAAAGGATCTACCAGGGCTGCATAGTAGAGGTTGTTGGTCGCCAAACTTTGGCAGATTTAGTGAAACTAGACATGATTGATTTGGATGCAATTATGGGTATGGATTAGCTAGCACCATGTTATGCCAATGTAGAATGTTGGACCAAGACTGTTCAATCCCACTTTCCAGGAGAGGTAATATGGGAGTGGAAAGGAAATTCAGCCATGCCAAAAGATAGGTTTATATCCTATCTTTGGGCGAGAAAGTTGATAGAAAAGGGTTTCATCTATCATATTGTCAAGGTTCACGATGTCCAAGCAGAATCCCTGACTCTTCAGTCCATCCCAGTAGTCAATGAATTCCAAGATAAACTTCTTGGTATTCCCCCAGAACGGGAAATCGATTTTGCTATCGACCTATTACTAGGTACTCGACCTATATCCATCCCTCTGTACCAAATTTCTCCTACTGAGCTTAGAGAATTGAAGGAACAGTTGAAAGATCTATTGGATAAGGGCTTTCTCAGGCCGAGTACTTCACCATGTGGTGCACCAGTTCTGTTTGTAAGAAAGAAAGATGGCTCCCTCCACATGTGTATAGATTACCGGTAGCTAAATAAAGTCACTGTTAAGAATAAATACCCGCTTCCCAAGATAGATGACTTGTTTGATCAGCTATAGGGGGCGAAGTACTTCTCTAAGAACAACTTAAGGTCTGGGTATCACCAGGTTTGGGTTTGGGAGAGAGATATCCCGAAAATGGCCTTCAGGACCAGGTATGACCAATTTGAATTCCTAGTCATGTCCTTTGGGTTGAAGAATGTTCCTGTAGTGTTCATGGCTTTGATTAACAACATCTTCAGGCTGTATTTGAATTTGTTTGTGATACTATTCATCAATGACATTTTGGTGTATTCCTACTCAGAAGAAAAACACCGAGGTCTTCTATGAACAGTGCTCCAGATTCTCAGGGATCGCCAGTTGTATGCAAAATTTTCTAAATGTGAGTTCTGCCTAAATTCGGTAGCTTTTTTGGGTCATATTTTATTGGATGTTGGTATTCAGGTAGATTCACAGAAGATTGAGGCGGTAAAGACATGGCCTATACCTATAACTCCTGTTGAGGTGCGCAGTTTCCTAGGATTAGTTGGGTATTACAAAAGATTTCTAGAGGGGTTTTCTACTTTATCAGCACCTTTGACCAAGTTAACCTAGAATGCAGGTAAATTTCATTGGACTGAAGCGTGTGAATAGAGTTTTCAGGAATTGAAAAACAAATTAACATCAGCGCCAATGTTAGCTTTTCCAGAAGGTTCAGAGGGCTATGCCGTGTATTGTGATGCTTTGGGCGTTGGGTTAGGGTGTGTTCTGATGCAACATGGTAAGGTAATTGCTTATGCTTCAAGACAACTGAGGAAACATGAAAAGAACTATCCCACTCATGACCTGGAGGGAGTGGAAGTAGTTCACGCCTTAAAAATCTGGAGACATTACCTGTATGGGGTGCACATAGACATTTTTACTAATCATAATAGCCTATAGTACATTTTTACATAGAAAGAGTTGAATCTGCGGTAGCGTCGCTGGCTAGAATTGTTGAAGGACTACGACGTGAATATTTTATACCATCCAGGGAAGACTAATATTGTAGCAGATGCCCTTAGTCGTAGATCAATGGGGAGCTTAGCAAACTTGAGGCCTAAACAGCGGGAGCTATCCCGAGAATTGCACCAGTTGGACAGTTTAGCCATTCGAATAGTAGACTCAAGAAATAGTGGGGCAGTGCTTCAGAATACCATAGTATCATCCCTATTTTTAGAAGTAAAAGAGTGGAAGATAAAGATCCTAACTTGGTACAACTCAGAGAAAAATTTCAGCGAGGGGAAGTATCAGCTTTTGTGGTAACCGAAGATGGAGTCTTGAGATGTGGAGGTCACCTCTGCGTCCTAGATATGGCAGGACTTCGCCAGCAGATCATTGTGGAGGTACATTATTCATGTTATTCTCTTCAGCCAGGTTCAACAAAGATGTATCATGACATAAAAGAGATTTACTAGTGGCTGGAAATGAAAAAGGGTGTAGCAGAATTTGTAGCACAATTCCCTAACTGCTAGTAAGTAAAGGCGTTGACACAGGAGATAGCGGTGACTATGTGGAAATAGGAAGCAATCAACATGGATTTTTTGATAGGGTTACCTTGTACCAGACGCAGATTTGGTTCCATCTGGGTGATTGCTGACAGATTGACGAAGTCAGCTCATTTCCTGCCTGTCAGGACCACTTTTTGAGTCGAGGACTATGTTGAATTGTATATCAGAGAAATAGTTCGATTACACGGTGTCCCTACATCTATCATTTCTGATAGGGGGCACAATTCACATCTAGGTTTTGGTAGTCATTTCAAAGGGGCTTGGGAACACAGGTGAATCTATGTACAACATTCCATCCACAAACAGACGGGCAGGCAGAACGTACAATTCAGACGCTCGAAGATATGTTTCGGGCATTTTGGTTAGACTTTAGGGGTAGTTGGGATGAACATTTACCCCTTCTTGAGTTTTCTTACAATAACAATTATCATTCGGCAATCCAGATGGTGCCTTATGAGGCCTTATATGTGCGGATGCAGGTCCCCATTTGGTTGGTTTGAGGTTGGAGAATCAGAGATAATTGGACCAGACATAATCCACCAGTCAGAGGAGAAAGTAAAGCTTATCAGAGAATGCTTGCTAACAGCTCAGAGCTTCCAGAAATCCTACTATGATGTGCGACATAGAGCCATGGAATTCAGTGTTGGTGATTGGGTGTTTTTGAAAGTTTTTCCAATGAAGGGCGTAATGAGGTTTGGTAAGAAGGGCAAGCTTATCTCCAGATTTATTGGCCCATATCGGATCCTTCGTAGAGTAGGCCAAATGAGCTATGAATTAGACTTACCTTCATAGTTAGAATCTATTCACCCGGTCTTTCATGTGTCCATGCTGCGAAAATGTATAGGGGACCCATCCCGAGTCATGCCAGTTGGAGACGTCTAGGTTACTGAGGAGTTAGCCTACGAAGAGGTTCTAGTAGCTATATTAGATCGGTAGGTTCGTTGGTTGAGAACAAAAGATGTCGCCTCTGTTTACGTGTTATGGAGAAATAGGAATAAAGAAAAGATGACCTGGGAAGCTGAGGATATGAAATCTAGATATCCTCACATGTTCCAGGGTTAATCCGGATTATGCAGTTAACGTGAGTTTGTTGTTGCTCAATTCTTATTTTACTGCTTATGCTATCAGTACTGTTACTTAGATATTCCTTATTATTGTGTAATGGTTGTTATAGCATCTTGCGAGACGCTTGTGTTGGACTTTTATGCATTTCAGGTTTTCAGATAGTCCATATTATAGAGGAGACTCTGTCGAAATTTTTTCTAAATCTTAGGTAAGAGAGTTAACCTGAGAATGACATTCGAGGACGAATGTTCCTAACAGAGGGAGGATGTTACACCCCGTAAATGTTAACGATTGGTAAGCATACACGTGGATTCATGATGAATAAAGAGAGTACAAAGCGTGTAGGAAAGCCTCGAAAATAAGGTCGGGTGAGGCGAGGCCGCGAAGGGCCAGCACCACGCGCTAGCCGGCAGGGAACCGGCTAGCGCGACGCGCCAACCGATTGGCAGGATGAGGGGCACGACATGGGGCTGCTACTAGCGCGTTGGGCGGTGGGTGGCGCCTCCC
>JACEIK010002716.1:0-22754 GCA_018107945.1 Datura stramonium
ATCACAAGTCTGGGGCCATAAGGCCAATAAAATAACCTATGGTGGCAATGTAGTTCTGGGAACCTGAGTGCGCTGGAACCTCGATCTACTCGGTGCTTAGTCGTACTCCTACTGGATAGTCATAAACTGATTACTAAGCTGATAGCTCGAAACTGGGGCCCAAAACTAAGTTAGAAATACCTATCTGGAAGTACCCTAAGAATCTTATCGGACCAGATTTTGTAATGAGTGTTCTAAGATTGGCCAGAGCTGCTTATTTGAAAGTGTCATAATTGTCTATAGAACAAACTAACACTGAAGCTGGGGGTTCTAAGACTGGTTAGAGCTGCTTATCTGGAAGTTTCATAACCGTCCAAAGAACCACTAAAATCTAATATCTGATATCTGAGTCTAATAACTAGTAACTGGGAGGCACCACTGACACTTCAAGAAAAGACTGTAGTCAAACTGATCAGCTGACATTTCTGAGTAATACTGAGCATACTAATTTTCTAACTGAAACTGGACTAACATGCATCTAAATGAGATTCCAACATATATTAATAATCTGGGAATCCACAAAACTGATAGAATCAAGAAATAGGAAATAACTAGTCCGATATGCAAGAATCTAATTTACTAAACAGAGAAGCTAGGGCTAAATCATTCTTCAAGATGCTGGTTTCCACTAAATTTCTATGAATTTGGAAAAATATAGCAGCTAATATCATGAATAATATTTGACTAGAAGTTTATAGAATTCTATCTTTAAACCTTCTACATTTTGAGACCACAAGGCTATAACTGATAGAAAATTTAGAAAGAGTTTTGGGACACGATGGAAAAAAAAATCCCTTGTTGAATTCCCACATACCCGACGAAGAATTTTCAGAGAGAATCCCTTGAGAATCTGAAAAGAAGCTGACTTGCCTAGTTCTTGCTCTAAGAGTTTCTAAGAGAAATCTTACGAACTAAATTTTCTTAGGGAATGAGTGGGGTGAAGTAATCATCGATTACCCGTCTAAATTCCATAATAATAAATAAAAACAACGATGTTTAGGGATTAAAAAGGTGGGTAAATACAAAAATAACCCTGGGGACAAAAATCTGGAAAAACTGCCAAAAGGGACCAACGGGTCACTCAACAAGTCATTGGTTGACACCACGACTCGTTGGGACCAACCGTTGGTCCTGAGGCCTAGGTTCTGGGCTCACTGGAGCTGGTAGTGAGAGGTACAATGACTCATTGGAAGAACCAATGGGTCATTGGTTCCTCCCGTGGTCACTAGATGAGAGAGCTGGGAGGCCTGACAAAGGGCAACACAACAACTCATTGGTGGAACCAATGGATTGTTGTGTCCAGCCGTTACCTTCACTAGAACAGGTCTAAGAATTATGAACTTGACACCACAGGCCTACAACGGGTCGTTGTTTCCACTCGTCATCACTGAAGGGAGTTCCTGGGACTCTCAACCAATGACTCACACCACGAGTCATTGTATCAAATGACGGCTCGTTAGTTGAGTCGTGGGGTCCTAGAAGAGGGATTTCTGAGCTGGGGACCAACAAGTGACAAAATGACTTGTTATTCCTCACAACAAGTCATTCTATGTCCCGTTGGTTGCCGAAGGACCAAACAAGGCTGACCACGACTGACACAATGAGTCGTTGGAGCTGACCACGGCTCGTTGTCTCAATCGTTCTGAGGTAATTTTGTTCTGGATTCTTCTGGATTTTTCCTGCAAGGCCTTAGATTGGTGCAGGAAAGTTTTGGGGTGTTAAAATATCTTTCCCTTGAGATCATTTGTCCTAAAATGAAGGCTAAAACTATTGGAAAACTTGGAAAAGAGCTGCAATTCCCAGACTGAGACTATGAACTGATTTCTGAAGAAGTAACTAACTCCGAACTGACTTAACCATGCTAACAGAGCTGGTGTAACTAGAATGCACATTCAAAACCTGAATAGAGATGATGAGTATGAAACTAAACATAGTACTGAGGAGGGGTTTAGTACCTAATGCTGGAACTGAACTCAAAGGGAATAAATGAGGGTATCTGGCCATCGTGTCTACTTCTGCTTCCCATATGGCTCCATCAACTAGCTGGTTCCTCCACAAAACTTTCACTGAAGCGACTTCCTTGTTTCTCGGCTTATGAACTTGACGGTCAAGGATCTGAACTTGCACCTCTTCGTAAGAGAGACTATCTTTCACTCCCACGCTGTCTAGTGGCACAACTGAAGTTGGATCACCAATGCACTTCTTCAATAGTGACACATGGAAGACTGGGTGCAGAGATGCTAACTCTGGAGGAAATTCCAACTCATATGCCACACTGCTAATTCGCTATAGAATTAACTCTAGAGGTAATTCCAACTCATATTCCACACTGCTAATTCTCTTTAGAATTATGTAGGCCCTTCAATATCTTAGATTAAGTTTCCCTTTCTTCCCAAACCTCATCACCCCTTTCATAGGTGAAATTTTCAGATAAACCCAATCATCTACTGCAAACTTTAACTCTCTTCTTCTCACATCAGCATAAGATTTCTGTCGGCTTTTGTTTTCAATCTCTCCCTAATAAGTTGCACCTTCTGCATAACTTCATTAACAGAGTCTGGCCCTATCAAGGTAGCTTCACCAACCTCAAACCACCCTATAGGAGACCTACACCTCCTACCATATAATGCCTCAAACGGGGCCATCTGATACTGGAGTGGTAGTTATTGTTGTACGCAAACTCGATGAGAGGTAGGTGATCATCCCAACTGCCCTTGAAATTGATCACACATGCTCTAAACATATCTTCCAAGGTCTGAATAGTCCGCTCAGCTTGTCCATCTATCTGCGGGTGAAGAGCTGTGCTGAGCTTGACCTGGGTACCGAGTGTTTTCTGAAATGACTTCCAGAAATGTGAGGTGAACTGGGTACCTCTATATGAAATAATGGACAAGGGAACCCCATTCAATCTAAACAACTCCCGGATGTAAATCCTAGCATAATCCTAAGCTGAATCTGTAGTTTTTACTGGGAGGAAATGTGCTGACTTGGTCATCCGGTCTACTATCACCCAGATTGAGTCATGCTACCGACGAGTATGACGTAGACCTGTAATAAAGTCCATATTTACTTCTTCCCACTTCCATATAGGTATGATGATATCCTGATTCATATCTCCTGATCTCTGATGTTCCACCTTAACCTGCTGGTAGTTCGGGCACTTAGCCACAAATTCTGCTATGTCTCTTTTCATGTCGTTCCACTAGTAAATATCCCGCAGATCACGGTACATCTTAGTGGCACCTGGGTGGATAAAATATCTCGAACTTTGTGCTTCAGCCAGTATCAGCTATCCCAAGTCACCTACATCCTGTACACATAGTCTACTCTGGTAACAGAGTACACTATCTCCCCCTTTGGAGAAAGCCTCCACATCTTTTCTGAGAACTCCTTCCTTTAGCTTAAGTAGTACGGGATCTTCATCCTGCCTTGGCTTAACTTCAAAGATTAATAAGGAATCTGCCACTCTACACTACTACTCCACCTTCAGTTGTATCAACAAACCGCACTCCCAACCGAGCTAACCTGTGAATATGCTTTGCAAATTTTTTTCTGCTCTCTTCAACATGAGCCACGCTCCCCATAGAAATCCTGCTTTGGGCATCAGCCACCACATTGGCTTTGCCTGGGTAGTACAACACACTTATGTTGTAGTCTTTCAATAACTTCAACCAGCTTCTTTGACAAAGATTTAAATCTTTCTGACTGAACACATACTGAATGCTCTTGTGATCGGTGAAAATATCTATGTGAGCCCCGTAAAGGTAATGCCTCCATATTTTCAACACATACACCACTGCTTCCAACTCAAGGTCATGAGTCGGATAGTTCTTTTCATGAACCTTGAGCTGTCTGGAGGCGTAAGCTATCCCCTTACCCTACTACATCAAAATGCAATCGAGTCCAACTCTGGAAGCGTCATAATACACTACAAGCCCATCTATTCCTTCCGGTAAGGTTAGCACTGGAGCGGTAGTGAGTCGAGTCTTCAACTCATGGAAACTCTTCTTACACGCATCTAACTACTGAAATTTCACCTTTTTCTGAGTCAAACTAGTAAGAGGAGATGCAATAGAGGAAATACCTTCCACGTAACGTCGGTAATAATCGGCTTGACGGAAGAAACTTCTAATTTCGGTTGGGGAAGTAGGTGTTGGCCAGTCTTTCACTGTTGCTATCTTTTGAGGATCTGCTTGAATACCCTCACCCGAGATCACGTGACCAAGAAAAGTCAGAGATTTCAACCAGAATTCACATTTGTTGAACATAGAGAACAACTGGCGGTCTCTAAGCATCTATAGCACTATACTCAGATGGTAAGCATGTTCTTCCTCACTTATGGAGTATACCAGAATGACATCAATGAATACAATGATGAACATGTCTAGATATGGCTTGAAAACCCTGTTCATCAGGTCCATGAAAGCTGTGGGGCATTAGTTAGTCTGAAGTACATATCCATAAATTCGTAGTGACCATACTGAGTTTTGAAAGTTGTTTACGGTATGTCACATTCTTTGACTCTTAGGTTATGATACCTCGACCTGAGACCCACCTTGGAGAAAAAACTGGCTCCCTGAAGCTGATCGAACAAGTCATCAATCCTAGGTAGGGGATACCTGTTCTTGATTTTGACCTTGTTCAACTGACGGTAATCATAACACATTCTGAGAGTACCGTCTTTCTTTCGCACGAATAATGCTGGAGCACCCTATGGAGAGATGCTGAGCCTGATGAAACCTTTATTAAGGAGGTCTTTTAGCTACTCCTTCAACTCCTTAAGCTCAGCTGGAGCCATTCTTTAAGGACGAAAGGAGATGGGCTAAGTGTTTGGAAGGAGGTCTATGCCAAAGTCTATTTCCCTCTTAGGAGGGACTCTAGGAAGATCTTTGGGAAACACGTTAGGAAATTCGCTGACAATTGGAAATGACTGGATAGTTGGGGTCTCAGAGTTGGAGTCTTTGACCCAAATTAGATGATAAACACACCCTTTAGAAATAAGCTTTCTTGCTTTAAGGTAGGAAATAATCGACCCTTACACACTGAACTACTGCCCATCCACTCTAAAGCTGGCTCATTAGGGAACTGAAATCTGACGATTCTAGTTCTGCAGCTGACTGAGGCATAACTAGAGTATAACCAATCCATGCCAAGAATGAGATCAAAATCAACCATGTCTAACTCTATGAGATTAGCTGGAATGACCTTATTCAAGATTAAGATTGGGCAGTTTCTATACATCCGGCTGGCTCTAACTGACTCACCAACTAGGGTAGAGACTGAGAATAGTTCTGAGAGGACTTTTGGACTGATATCAAACTGGACAGCTACATAGGGAGTCATGAACAATAGTGTGGCTCCTCGATCTTGTAGGGAATACACATCTAGATTGAAAGACATAAAATACCCGTGACCACATCAGGTGAGCTCTCCTAATCCTGACGAGAGGACAAAGCATAAAAATGGTTTTAACCCTGACCGCCATCTGTACCTAAACTGTTGGCCTACTAAGCTGGTCGGCCTGCTGGAGCTGCTGAAGTGGTAGACTGGGATCTCCCCCGTCCTACTGACAAGCATTCTATGAGCCGATGACCTAGTTTTCCACACCCAAAGCAATCCTCTCGGCCTTGAAGGAATTCCTATGGATGGTTCTTGCCACACTTAGGTTAAGATGGAGAGCGGTTGCTGGCGCTGTGACTCTAGGACTGTGAGCCAGATGCTGCACCCCCCCTGATCCTTGCCAGATCAAAAAGTAGGGGCACTGGCTAAAGTGGGTGTTGGAGCCCTCTGTATTTGTTGCTGCTGCTATGGGCGACTACAACCGCCATACCTCTAGTAGCCATAATTTTATTGGCCAGTCCTAGCCCACTTATTCTCCCGCTCCAAATCTTTCAGCTTCTCTGCCTCAATCTGCTGGGCATGAACGATGAGGTTGGAGAGGTCAATATCTTTAATAAGCATTGTAGTCCTGCACTCCTTAAGGACGAAGTTTGATACTCCATTGATGAACTTCAACATGCGAACCCTTGACTCGGGTACCATCTCTGGAGCATATTTTGACAACCGTTGAACTCTAGTGCATACTCTTCCACCGTCCTGTTGCCCTATTTCAAATTCATAAATTCTGCCACCTTAGCTTCCCTGAGCTCCTGGGGGAAGAATCTATCTAGGAAGGATGTTGCGAATTCCTCCCACTCCACCAGTTATGCTACCAGGGTCTCCTTTCTTTCCACTGATCATACCAGATCTGGGCTACATCTTTCAACTGGTAGGCAGCCAGGTCGGCACTCTCAACGGAGATAACACCCATAATGCGGGTAATCTTTCAAATCTCATCCACAAACTCCTGTGGGTCCTCTCCCACCTTAGATCCATGAATGGCTGGAGGGTTCATCCGGTGAAGTCCCAAACTCAAGCAGCTACTACGGACCCATTTGTGTTAACCAAAACCACCTACTAGTTCACCTGGTTTGTGACTGTCTGTGCCAGAAACTGGATTGCCGCTCTTAACTCTGCTGAGGACACTGGGTCATCCTAAGGGGCTGCTAGAGCGGTGGGGAAGGTCAGTTAGCATTGCAGGCCCTTCTTCCGTTATCAAGTCTTGGAGGTATGATTTCACTGAAATGAAATAGAGCACGAGTTAGAAGAACGTTTCTGGAATTGAGCTTCAACGCATGATAAAGAGTATGAACAAAAGGGAGTTTTCCTAATAACGTCTCGTAGCCTCCCCGTCATAAGTGTGGCGCGCTTCATACATATGAAAAGGACTCTACTTGATGCAGCTTTCAGACATCCTAGGATACTCTAAACCTAGGGCTCTGATACCAAGTTTTTCATGATCCGAGTCTATATCTTGGACAAGACATGGTACTTGGAGTCAGAAGTAAGCCCAAGCCAACCCATGATCTATCATAACATTGGTAATCTGAGTAATCATAGAGAAAACATAGATAATAAAACCATTTAAGGAAAACTAGAAAATAAAAGCTTTTACATCTGAAAGAAAAATTGGAAGTCTTAATCTATGTCTAAAATCCATCTACAACTGATGAGTTGCTGGGACAAGGCCCCAATCTAACTCTAAAGTCTAACTGAATGAAGATAACTGAGGAAAATAAACATCGTCCTTGAAAGATAAGGGCTCACCACTGGTACAACTGATATCACCTGAAGAAGATCTACTGCGGTGCTGAGGCTGAGAACCTGCGCCTGTATCATAATACGATACAACATAGAAGGTATGCGTTAATACTTTGAATGTACTGAGTATGTAGGAGAAAAATATAACATAGCAAACAAATAATTGAGCTGTAATGACATGCAATGACCAACTTGAAATACTGGAATTTAAATATAACTAAAATGGTCAAAATTACCTTGTCTAATGGTCATAGACATGCCCTGAATATGAGATACTAATATGAGCTAACTATACTGAATTGAACTGAACTGAGTAAACTGAAACTGTTCGAAGCTGAGCTAAACTAAAATTGTACTGACTAGTGAGAGAGTGTATAACCGACATATAACCACATGGGCTAGATGCAGAGTCCAATGTATACACCCTATCAGTAGGACCAAATATACCTTGCCGTGGTATAAAGGAATAAATTGGGTGATCACATGTCTGGGGCCATAAGGCCAATAAAATAACCTATGGTGTCAACGTAGTTTTGGGAACCTGGGTGCGCTGGAACCCTAGTCAGCTTGGTGCTAAGTCCTACTCCCACTGGATAGTCATAAACTGACTACTAAGTAGATAGCTCGAAACTGGGGCCTAAGACTAAGTCAGAAATACCTATCTGGAAGTACCCTGAGAGTCTTATCAGACTAGATTCTGTAACTGGTGTTCTAAGACTGCCAGAGCTGCTTATCTGGAAGCATCATAACCGTCTATAGAACAAACAAACACTAAAGCTGGGGGTTCTAAGACTGGTCAGAGCTTCTTATTTGGAAGTGTCATAACCATCTAAAGAACCACTAAAATTTAATGTCTGATATCCGAGTCTAATAACTGATAACTGGGAGGCACCACTGACACCTCAAGAAAAGACTATAATCAAACTGATCAGCTGGCATTTCTGAGTAATACTGAGTATACTAATTTTCTGACTGAAACCGGACTAACATGCAAGATTCCATCATATATTAATAATATGGGATTCCACAACACTTATAGAATCAAGCAATAGGAAATAACTAGTTTGATATGCAAGAATCTAATTTACTGAACTGAGAAGCTAAGGGTAAATCATTCTTTAAGATGCTAGTTTCCAAAAAATTTCTAGGAATTGGGAAAAATATAGCAGCTAATATCATGAATAATATTACACTTGAAGTTTATAGAATTCTATCTGAAAACCTTCTACATTTTCAAACCACAGGGCTATAACTAATAGAAAATTTAGAGAGGGTTTTGGAGACAAAAGGAAAGAAAAATTTCCTTGTTGAATTCCCACATACCTGGTGAAGAATTTTCGGAGAGAATCCCCTGAGAATTTGAGAAGAAGCTGACTGCCCTAGTTCTTGCTCTGACAGTTTCTAAGAGAAATCTTACGAACTGAATTTTCTAAGGGAATGAGTGGGGTGAAGTAATCATTGATTACCCTTCTAAATTCCCTGATAATAGCCCAAAATGACGGATTTTAGGGATTAAAAAGGTGGGTAGTTACAAAAATAACCCTGGGGACAAAAATATGGAAAAACAGCCGAAAGGGACCAACGGGTCACTGAACGAGTCGTTGGTTAAGACCATGACTTGTTGGGGCCAGTCGTTGGTCCTGAGGCCTGGGTTCTGGGATTACTGGAACTGGAAATGAGAGATACAATGACTCGTTGGAAGAACCAACGGGTCATTGGTTCCTCCCGTGGTCACTGGACGAGAGAGCTGGAAGGCATGACAACGAGCAAAACAATGACTCATTGGTGGACCCAACGGGTCGTTCTGTCCATCCATTACCTTCACTGGAATAGGTGTAAGGATTTCTAATCTTGACACCACGGGTTATCACAATGACTCATTGTAGAGTACAACGGGTCGTTGTTTCCACTCATCATCACTGAAGGGAATTTCTTGGACTCTCAACCAACGACTCACACCATGAGTCGTTGTATCAAATGATGGCTCAATTTTTGAGTCGTGGGGTCTTGAAAGAGGGATTTCTTAGCTGGGGACCAATGAGTGACAAGGCGACTCATTTTTTCCTCACAACGAGTCATTCCATGTCCCATTTGTTCTCGAAGGACCAAACAGGGATGTCCACTACTGACACAACGAGTCGTTAGAGCTGACCACAACTCGTTGTCTCAGTCGTTATAAGGCAATTTTTTTCTGATTTTCTAGATTTTTCCTGCAAGGCCTTAAGTTTGTCTTAGGAAAGTTTTGGGGTGTTACACCACCTAAACTGTCCAGTCCTTTAGAGACACACTAACCATTTGGCGTGTGTGAATGCTCTTCATGGCCACGATGGATGCCACAATAAGAGCCTGCCCTAGTGGTAATTTGTTATCGCTCTTTGTTGGGCATACTCTACTGCAAACAACATTCCAACAAAACTTGGTGGAAAGTTGGAGGTCCTACTTGAATATATTGGTTGNGATAAGGGCTTTATCAGGCCAAGTACTTCACCATGGGGAGCACCATTCCTATTTGTGAGAAAGAAGGATGGCTCCCTCCATATGTGTATAGATTACCGACCTGGCTATCAAACCTCTAGCCAGTCTCCCCTGATTAGCAACCTTATCATATGCTGAGGTGTCCACCACCTCGTAGTCATCTCCCAAATAAAACTGGTTGATCACCTCCAGGTTGATGTCAATCGATACTCCATGAATCACCATTCAAGTCAGTGGCTTTATCTATATCTTCAGCACTAGGTTCGACCTCAAGAGGATCACCCCATAAACAAAATAGAATTTTCGAACTAAAGTCTAAATATGCTGACCCACTGGTCGGAACAAGAACTCCCAGTGCTGAAACCTCTACTGCTCCATAAGGTCAGGGTACAGCTCCAAGCCGTTGGAACTATCATCATCTCCTCAGTGATCCCCCAATGAACCTTGTTATTGAATGTATTGCGTCCCTACAAATAGCACTCTCTAGCACCTTGGATTGCCCACCTGAGTCTATACATCTCCTCTCCCTGTTTGTGTCTCAACTATGCTATTGGGGGATATGAGGTCTGACTAGATAATTCCTCCACAGCAGCCTCGCTGGAGGAAATCGCTATATGGGCCCTACTGGATCGAGCCTGATCATTGTCACTATTAGATTGGGATAAATATTTCAAAGTCAGTGTCTCAATAGATGCCACCTGAGATGATGGGATGGGTGACACCTATGCTCTCCTGCTACTTAGAGGAAAGTACTCCTCATCCTCGTCCACAAGGCGGGACTTCTTAAGTGTACTCGACTTTCATCCTCGGGGTAGTGCTCTCTTTCATCTCATTTACCTATGATCATATGCAAATTTTTAATAACATAGACTAGGGGCATCATGAGATCAGCAGAAAGTAAGTGCAAGATGGCTAGAGGGACGATTCGCACCTTGAGTCTTCCTTTGACTCAGAGTCTTGGGACTTGCAAGTTCAATTGACTGAACAATAGATGGTCTATATTTGTAAAAGAAAGTCCGTCTATTCTTCCATCTATTAGGGTGCACATGCTTTCATCAAACTTTGGAAATTTCAAATTTTGAACAATTCTCAGATAAGGGACGAGGCTATTCCAATTCAAGTTCAAGAAGTAATTTTCAAGCAAACAATTTCCTAAGCCTCGTCCAAATTTGTAACAATTTAACCCTAGTTCTCCGCCCAATGACATAGTCCACGCATAGGTATTCAACATCCCCAAATGAATACATGTTGCACATCACATTAGGTATGAAATTTAAAGCTCAAAGTTAAGAACAATACCTATGTTCTAGCAAGTGCTTGTGTGCTTGATGAGTGAAGGAGCACGACTAAAATGGGTTTCCAAATACTAGAATTGTGTAAGCTTTGTGCAATAGTAAGGGAAGAGTGAACAGAAGCAAGTACGTAAAGCAATTAGTAGCAACAACGGTGGAATGTAAAGTGTAGGAGAATGGAAGAAGGAGAAGAAGGGAAAGACGAATATAGCAGTACGTCGGGCTAGAATGCCCTATGTCATATACCCAATTCCTATTTAAACAAGATCGTTTGGGCCGGTCAAGCCCATGATGGATAATTAAAGGCCAACCCATCCTATTAAAACAAGGCTCGACCCAAAAACATCAATCTCCACTAGGGCCCATTATTTTCCAATAAATGATCAGAGACAGTCCAACAGAAGGACCATATGGGCATAGTACGGTCCATATGTTAGACCGTCTCTTACCCATTTCTAACCAATTAGCCTTAAACAAAAGACGCATGGACATGCAGACTATCCTTTGAAGGGACGGTCTATCTATTTCACCGTCATTTGTCTGCTAGATTTCTCCCTTTCTATTTTAGACCACTTTCCACTATTTTTGCAAGTGTACCTGCCTGTACTAACACCTATTAGTCCACAAAAGGCTTGGGTTTCCTCTGAAGTAGCACTTGATTTAACATTGCGCCACGATGTGGATACTACACATAGCGTATCATCCCTTGGGTTGCTTCTCAAGAAATGCCTGATTTAACCTTGCTGCACGATACAAGATACTTGATCACTAACTTGGTGAGCCTTCCTTGGTATGGGTCTTCCTCACCCCTTCCTTCTTTTGGTGCCACGGAGGTACTGCTTTACCCATGATGATTGAACCTTGTTTCTCTTTGGTGATACAACAATAGCATGCTCAGCAACCTTAGCAACCTCTTGCTTAACATTAACTACAAAGATGTCCCCAACTCCTATAGGCAAAAAGTGAACTCTCCCAGCTTTAAAAGTAATGCTCTTGTCCTTGACTTGGAACATTATGTCATGCTTTTCAGAATCCATCAAGGCTCTCCTAGTAGATGGGAATGGTCTCCCAAGAATGATGGGAATATCTGTATTCATGTCATAGTTAAGAACCACAAATTCTGCCAGAAGTACAAACTTTTTAACTTTGACAAGCACATTCTCCACCATTCCTACTAGAGTCTTAATGGTCTTGTCTACCATTTGGAGCCAAATGGAGGTGGAATTTATCATGGACAACCCAGGACACTTGTAAATGGAAAAACACATAAGATTAGTACTTGCCCCATTATCACAAAGGGCATGTAAGAAATCATATCTACTGATCCAACAAGTCACGATATGTTCTTCGGGGTCTCTTTTCTTTTCAATATATGTGTCTGCTATGATGTCACTTACTATGGGTTATAGGGATAAGCTCCTCTTTGTCACACAACAACATTCTAGTCAACAACAGTTTCAAGTACTTAGCAAACCCGGGCATCTCTTTGATGGCATCAATGAATTGTATCCCGAGTGTTGCCTCTTTAAGCCGCTCAATGTGCTCTGTTACATTTGCATCACGAGCTTGTTGAGAAATTCTTTTTGGAAATGGAGGGATAGGTAGAAGAAAATATTTTTCAAAGTCTTTCACTCCTCCCTTAGCCTTCCCTCTTTCCTTTATGGTAACTGAGACATATTTTTTACTTCCAAACAATGGCAGCATTTTGGATCTACCCTCAACTACCTCATCAACACAAGCATTTTTAGGACTCTCTTCTTGGCCATCAAACTCAATCACTATTTCTGACTCATTCTCACCATACTATCTTCAACCTCAACATCAACAGGGTGCACTATCTTACCACTCCTCATGAAAATGTCCATATTGAGCATTGAAAGGTCCCACATGTCCTTTTGGATTCGCCACTGTGTCATTAGGGAGATATCCTTATGATTTTGGCCACGGGAAAGGTCCCGCACCAAGTGCTATAATTTCTAAATGGAAGCTGTGTGAGAGCCTACAATATCCATAAGCCTCTGGAGGTAAGCATCCATTCTATCCTGGTTGGAAAGCACCTTATATAACATCTCTTCAAGCTTTGATCCTCCATGATCATGTGAAGGACCCTCCCTCCAATTTGGGGAGTTAGAGGGGGGACCTCTAGGCTGAACATAAGAAGATGAGCCTCTATTATGGTAATTACCACCACTGTACCAACCCTCATTTTGACCACCATAATTGTTCCTAGGGTAATATTGACCCTGACCTTGCGATTGAGGTCTCCATTTCCCTTGGTACGAAGAAGAGGGATGTACTTACTAATACTATGGTCTATAGCCATCACATGAGTTGCCACCATAGTTGGCATCTTCCAATTGCATAGGAGGTAGCTCTTGTAATGGCTGATATTAGTATATAGGAGGAGGGCATCCATGCCCGTATTGAACACCATTCATGGTCTTATCAATAGCATGCACCTTCTTGACCTCAGCTTCTTTGTGAGGAGGGCTATGTTGGTTGCCAAAGTGGCTATCATCTAATTTCTCTTCTGATTCTCTTTCATTAAATGTGATAAAGAAGGAGTCCCCACATTGATTCCTTCGCTTTGATCCCTACTATGCCAAGCATGGTTGTGCTTTGCTATCTTTTCCAATATGATGCCAATTTTGTTGAAGGTCTTGTCCATGAAACACCTACCTACAACTTGGTTGGAAACGAACTGTGTCAAGGCATCTAACCCGATATAAAACTTCTCCAACAAGATATGATTCGGGAACCCGTGGTTGTCCACCCTAAGGATGTATTGCCTGAATCTCTCCCATGCTTCGAACAATTGTTCTCTCAATAGCTAAAAAAATAAAATATCTTGTCCCGTTGTTCTGCCTTTTTACTAAGAAAAAGCCATTTATTTAGGAAGACACTCGCCAAATCTTGCTAAATATGAATTGAGTTCGTAGGGAGTCTGTGGAACCAATACCTTGCCTCACCAGCCAACAAGTATTTGACTCTCGTAGCTGAATAACATCATCTGAAATGTTGTTTTGCTTATGGAGGTTGCACATTGATAACATCATAATTCACTCCTCGCTAGGATGGAGTGTAAATGGTCCATTGACAAAACAAATATACCCGACGGGTGTCGGGATCGAATCCCACAAGGAATGTTAGTTGATTACGCCAGAGTTGTCTATCAAGTTGAAGTAATTCACATCAATTTTTCAACACAATAAAGTAAAAATTGGGGAATCACTACTTGATAATTGAACTGCAAAATTTGCTCATGAAAACAGGGACAAAGTATAGAAAATACTAAGAGAGAGACTACTAGGGGTGTGAAATTATCGGGGAATCATTGGATTGGGATTGTTAACATATTCTAGCCTTACTCAATAGTATAATTAGTTATGGACAAGATGGCATCCTGCGTTTCTCAAAAAATTAGATGCCTTATACCTCGGGTTTTCTCAAACCCCAAAGCCTTTTTCACAACAGCCACATCAACTTGGGTAAGAATCAACTATTTCTAGCTTTGATTCTCAATGGGTATTTGACAATGTATTTTAGCTATTTCTAGCCCACCCCACATGATCAACATGGATATGTCCATTGGGATATGTGACACACATGTCAGGCATAGATATGTTCCAGAAGTGCCAGTTCATTGCGTGGGACCTACATTGCACATACATGTCGCAGGTCCTTGTCTGGGTTTCGCAGATGAAGTGCAGGTCCTCTATTTTTGAATGATTTTGTTCCAGGTATTCATGGCCTAACCTATATCGCATCTGTATTTTGCAGATTAGGACGTTATATGTAGTGAGTTTACAACATTTTCGAAGCTTAAAACTAGGAAATAAGCATGGACTTAGGTGTATTTATATGGATATGAGGCACTTTTACTTTATTTTAAGGGAAAATAGATGTTGGAACTGAATTGAGAAAAAGATGGAGAAAAATGTAGAAAAGTGGATTAGTAAGGATCTCAGTATGAGCCATACTGAGATTTGTGGAAATTCCTAGGAGAAAAGTGTAAGGTAAGGATAAGTTATGACTCATGGCATGAGCCGTACCATCCTGGTACGAACTATACCATCGTAGTCGTGGAAAGTTCCAGGAGGAATTGCACATGCCAGGTATCATGGTACAGGTAGAAACCACGAGTCATGATACTTACCTAAGACCTTTACTAAGGAACCATGTAAAAGACCAGAAAAAGATAAGACTGGTAGACTTCAAGGTATGAGAAAGAGTCACGGATTGTGAAACTAGATACAAGTCGTACCAAGCTATCCAAGATAACAGAAGATGCCAGAAAGTGTAAGATCAAGCCATGAGAAGATCGTATAACTCATAGGTTCTTGGTATGAGTCATACAAGAAGTCAACACTTAGACAGATTCAGTAGAAGCCATCCAATGGACGAGTCAAGGTACGACCCGTACAATCTAGTTACAGGTCATATGTGAAGGTGGCGAGAATTTTTGGTAGTTTCCCTATGTACTTAGGAGAAGGTTCCAATTATTTGTATAAATACTTTTTAGGTTATTTTTAGTAGAGAGATGCAATCAGAGAGATTAGAAAGTTGAACATTGAGTTTTATTTCCATTAAGAGACAAGTTGTTGTGAATTTTAATTCAAGTCTTGGAGATTTTCTTGCTTTGATTTCTTCCTTGTTCTTGAATTATTCAACATCAATTATTGCAATAATCAAGTAGGTTTTCTTTTCAAACATCTTTGTAAGTATTCAATTATGTGTTTATCTGTGAATGCTAATAACGATCTTAGAATCATGAGAAGCTAAAACCTCCACAACTAGGATTGTGGGAAACATGGTGAATAAATGAACTAGGGTTACACAAAGTGATTTGAAACCAATGTTAAACACTTGTATTGTATTCTCTTCATCTTTAATGTTTCTTAACAAATCGCAACGTTAAGACTTTCCCGAATTCTTTACGCGCTTGAACCTTAAGAAGTAGAGATTACAAAAAGAGGATTACAACAAAGCCTTGATCTTTATGGGTCATTATATGACTTGAGATGCAGTTGCAAGATAGTTAATTTGGAGCAATTGACAATGGTTGAATTGAAATCACTCATGAGACCTAACCCAGTGATTGAGTATAGTCATCAATAGGGACGAACCAGTAGTTTGGATGAACCCTAGTTCTACAAGTAAAATCGAAGTAATTATGAATCCATGAGGAATACTTACCCTAGTTAATTGCAAATCATGATAGACAACAACCAATTTTCAATCTTATTTTATAATTGTTTTTATAAACCCCTTTTTAGAAATAACATACCTAAAAGCTTAAATACCTAAGTTATTCTATATCTTGAGCAAATTCCCCGTGGGATCGACCCCAACCTTTGTTGGGTTCTTTATTGACAACGTCCTCTTCATGCTTTATTAGGAGTGTGAGTTTGAGCGTTATCAAAAAGGGCGCCGTTGACTGGGAATACGACTTAAGATTAGATTAATTGCTTGTGTTTAAATTTTAGTTGTTATTTCCTCATTTATGTTTTTCTTTTTCTTTTTGACACCCACAGGTTGTCTCTTGGTGAATGCAAAGTACTCGATGGAGTGGAAACCCCTAATTCTCTTGATCTTGAACTAGAGAAAACACTACGGATAAAGACAACCATGAGCAAAGAGAAGCTCATTTTGACGAAGAAGCTAGGAAAACTGAGCTAGCTCAACAAGCTACACTTTAGGAAGCCAAGGATGATCAGGATGAAGTCATAAATGCTGACTTCCATGGAAGGGGAAATAGAGGTTAGAGATATGCTCCTCAATAATTTGATGAGGATGATCTGGATATTGATAAAGCCGGGTCAACTGGAGCTATTGCACCATTACCTTTGCCTGCTGAGGAAAAGTTTGAAATCACTAGCACCATGATACAATTGCTGAATATGAAAGGGATGTTTAGTGATCATGCAGCTGATGATGCGAAACCTACATATGGTGAAATTTGTTGGAATATGTAAGGTGTACAGGTTGCCCCCTGTAAAATAGGATATAATAAGGTTGAGATTCTTCCCCTTCTCTCTCTATAGAGAGGCCACTCTATGGTTATCAAAGTTGCCCAATGACTCCATTACCAACTGGAGGGAGCTTAAACAGGCTTTCCCAGAAAGGTTCATTCCACCCTCCAGGATGCTACAACTTAAGGATGAGATCTATAAATTTCGACAACTAAAAATTGAGGCACTTCATGAAACCTGGTTGAGGTTTAAAAAGAAGCTGACCAAGTGCTCGAACCATCAAATTCCAAGTGACACTGTGTTGGAGATTTTTTACAAGTCCTTGAATAATAGCACAAAAGTTGTAGCAAATATCGTGGCGGGAGGAGCACTGATGAGTCACACATGGGAGCAAGCTACCATTATTCTTGACAGAGTGACTAAGACTAACAGAGCCTAGCGTACCAAGGAAGCAAAAGTAGTTGTAGGTACGTATGCTATTGGTATGATTGCAGATTAGCGCAAAAAGGAGGAGGAGCATGATCAAGAATTAGCTCATATGCGGACATTATTAGACCTGCTCATGAAGCATATTATGGGTGCTGGTGCTGGAAAGGCAAATGCAGTGGGAGCTCAGGGATAGGAACCGGGGCAGGAGCACTCAAATTCCTAGGAGGAAGAAAACTTCTTGGAAAACTAGGTGGCGGGTTTTCGGGTTAATGCCCAAGGGTCTGGATAGGACACTTTGCGGTAGGGTTTCGAAAATCAAGGTCAAAACTAGTAATAGAACAACTACAACCAAAATGGGTATAGGGATAGGAGTTGAGGTCGTGAGCGATAGGGAGAATGGAGAAAGAATGATGGTTATCATAACGACTACACATATTTGTATCTTTGTCCTAATGCATGTGAGGGTGAGACTGGACCCTCAAGATTGGAGAACATGATGGATGAGATGCTAAAAAAGGTAAAATCCACCGATGATCAGCCGAGGGACATTCGAGCAGATATATCGGGTATGAACTAGAGAGTTGAATCGCATGCAACTGCAATCAAATAGATTGAGTAGCATCTTGGACAGATGTCGGTGTCCTTAAACTAGATGCAGAAGGGAACACTTCCTAGCAACATAGTGCAAAATCCAAAGAATGACAGTCACTATATGGTTATGATGATTAGGAGTGGAAAGACCACAATTGACCCATCTCTGCCGGTTGTAGTGGAGATAGAAAGACAAAAGGAAAGTGAGCTTGCTGAGGAAGAGGAGGTTGCTGAGCATGAGCTCACAGGTGAGGCTGAGTTGACTAGGGCTCCAAACGGTGCAAAGGAGTCCGAAGCTGAAAAGTGTAAGAAGCAAGGGGCACAAATTTATAAGGCTATCCCTCAACCACCGCCACCATTCCCTCAAATGATGAAGAAGAAGGTGGAACATGGTAAGTTCCAAAAATTTATTTCTATGCTTAAACAATTATCGATGAACATACCATTGGTCGAGACATTGGAGTAGATGCCTGGATATGCCAAGTTTATGAAGGGCCTTGTGACCAAGAATATGTCCCTAAGCTATGAGCCAGTAGGTAACTTGCATCAAATATAGTGCCATAGCTTCATGTGTTCTTTCTCAAAAGAATGAGGAACCAAGTGCCTTCACTATTTCGCGCACGATTGGTGATTTTGAGTTTGTGAAGGCACTTTGTGATTTAGGTGCAAGCATCAACCAGATGCCATTAGCTATCTTGAAACAGCTGGGCTTGGGAGCCCGCACACCGACTTCAATGCAGCTATTGATGGCAAATCCTATAGTTAAAAAGCCAGTGGGGATCTTAGTTTATGTTCTAGTCAAGGTGGATCATTTCATCTTCCTAGCGGACTTCATAATCCTTGATTATGAGGTTGATTTTGAGGCTCATATTATCTCTGGCTGACCATTCCTAGCCACTGGAAGAGCCTTGGTAGATGTGGAAGCTGGCCAACTAATGTTCAGGTTAAATAAAGAAGAGGTCACTTTTAACGTTTGCAGGTCAATGAAACAACCCAATGAATTTAGGGTTGTCTCAGTAATCGAAGATGATTCCGAGTTTCTTAATGAATTTTGAGCTGTCAAGATACTTGCATCATGCCGCAAGGTTAATTAGGCACTTCTTAGAACGAAACCCACATGGTGGTTTGGTGAAGTTTGAGTAACCAGACCACCTGCGTCATGCCACAACGTTAAATCAAGCTCTTCTTAGGAGGAAACCCAAGTACCTTAACTTCTGTGTGTTCAATGTACAGGTAAAAGAAAAACAAGTGGGTGAAAAATTGTAGCACATGGCTGTACTATGAGTCTCAGTACAAGTCATATGACTATTGCACGATTCATAGTACCGTCCGTGTTTAAAGGTAGAGATTGAGCTAGAGCATGAGTTTACATTACGGTTGGTTATTATGAATTGTACCTACGTTGTAAAGGTTGTAGTACATACTGTAATGGCATACCATGCTAAGTTTGGAAGTTCAGAAAGGTGATGGCCTACGGGTCATAGTACGGTTCGTACCACAACGGTACAAGTTGTACGCTGTACAAGTTATACCAAGAACTCGTAGGTCCCCAGGTAAGTTTCCTAACGTTTCTGCTACTGGTCCAAGGGATGAGTCATAGGTCAAACCTATGAATCATGGTTCGAGTCATGACAGGCTGATTTAATGAATGCCACCCGGGTTTCTCAATAATCCGCCCTAACCTATTTAAACTTGAAATTCTTCAACATTTACTCCCACGCAAACATAGCTATCAAACCCATGACTCTCACCCATTACTTCACACCTGCAACTCAAGATTCCCATGATATTCAAGCTCAAATTTGTGCAAGTTTACTCCGGCACAATCAATATTCCTACCCTAAAATCACTGAAGCAAGCAAACACTTGAAAATTCAAGAAAGTAACCATGTGTAAATTTGTGAAAAGCTTGCTCTGTATGATTTTATAGCTAATGGTGATTCCTCAAACTCACCAAAAATGTGTTGAGGAAGATGAACAGTAGCTCGTGTGATACTATTGAATGGGTAGAACTTCGAAATGCTTAAAACAATAAATTGGGCTGCTGAAAAATTGAAAAATTGAGTTATGAGATGTGACCTAAGTTGGAAGTGAACTGGGTATGCATAAACAATGAAAATTGGTAGCCTAAAATGGGGAAGTCTGAGTACCCAGAATAAATAATGGGTTTACCTGAAGAACTTAACAAAAATAAAGATATGGACATGCTTCACGAGTCTTCCTACGACTTGTGGTTTCATACCATGACTCGTATGAGGACTCAATAGGACTATACTAGGTCAATGTACGTGTGAGTGTTGGTACGAAGCCTGGTACGATTCTCAAGATCCTACTATGAGTCGTACCTAGTGATCGTACCATGAGGAAGTAAGGGTCAAAGTTCACAAGTAATGGTAGGACCCTTTATACGACTCGTAGAACCTAATCATGAACCGTAACATGAGTCATACAAAAAGAAAAAAACTTTGAAATTAAGGACAATCCTCCTACGACTCTTAGTACAAACATACCTGCCAGCACGAGTCATACCAAAAAGTTGTGACATTATCAACATGAACCACGAGTCTTAGTACGAGTCGTACCACTATTGTATGACCCGTACTGTAGACTCATGGAAAAATATAGATGATGATTTTTCTAGCTTTCTTTTTCTCAAATAATACATACAAACCATTTTTTTAACAGGTACAATGACAATGAAGAAAAGAGAAACCAAATCTGCCTAGGACAAGAGAGCTAGAGCGGAGATAGCTTCTTGGAGGGAATTGAGAGATGATCCCTATAACTTTGATCTAGTAGGAAGCTCCCCTAGTGGTTCGGTGGAAGAGTACCGAGTTGAGACATCTAACACTAATGAGCCACGGACCAATAGGGCTCAAGCAAAGGCACAGGCCAAAGCCATTTCTGCCGCTCCTATCACTACTCCCCATTCTGAAGAGGGAGCAAAAGAATAGGTTCCAGAGTCTGTTAGTGGCTCTAATGATGATGAGGGGTCCTAGGAGGCCACTCCAGAGATGGCAACAATGAGGCTGGGTCTAAGGAAGGAGATGCTATGGAGGAAATTGAGCAGACCCCATCTACATTAAGGTGTACTATGAGGTGATAGGTGCCTGGGGCACATGAGATGTATGAGAAGGGCTTGACATTCACATCCAAGCAACACCCCTGGTGCAATATTCAAGAAGAACCGCGAATCATCATTAGTACCTTGAATGAGGTTGAGGAGATGAAGTGGATCTTTAGCTTTTATAGGATTGAGTGGATGGCTAGGACCCCTGACCGATACAATCCAGAGTTGGTCAGAGAGTTCTATGCCAACTATTATGCTACACTAGAGTAGAATGCATGGACTGGCAAGCGACTGAAGGAGTAGCCCAAACTTGACAAGGTATTAGTCCGGGGGTATGAAGTTAAGATTTCAGAGAAAACCATTGTTCGGATACTCTATGGGCCACAGTTCATAGCTCCATTGTTCACAACATAGTTCAACAATTGGATAGATTCCCTGAAATGGATAAAACAATTGGGTTATTAGGAGAGACAGAGCCAGCTAAAGTGGTTAGCCGAAGTCATAGAAAAGGACAAGGAGGAAGTTTAGTGGGTGGCTGGTGGAAAGAAGGTCACCAAATCTTCACTGAACATTATAGCGAAGGCCTGCTGGACCCTAGTCTGCCACAAGCTATTGCCAACTATGAATGATAACACGCTCAACACACATAGGGAAGCTCTGGTAGCATGCATCATGTTCGGGTATGATATAAATATTCCGAGGGTGATAGAAAACGATATCTGGGATCGTGCTCTTGGGTTGAGCACCACCATGCCATTTTCGAACCTTATTTACTAGATGTGCAGAGACGCTGGTGTCCGACTGCTGAAATATGTTGATGTTGAGATCGAAGCCCAGAGGACGGCGGATATAGGGTTGATTTGGGGTGAAATGAACCCAGTGAGCTGGGGTAGACTTTCGATCGCAATCCCAATTCTACAGTAATCTTGGGGCGAGCAAGTTAATGCCGCCACCTTATTGGAGCAGGATGAGACACTGGCTACAGAGTCTGGCCATATAGAGGCAGCACCCAGTACTTCAGCTATACCTCCAATAGGTCTCTAGAGCCAGATCCCAGCTGGGTATGTTTTGGTCCCTCACGACTTCCTCCAAAAGTTGGTAAAAAGGATGATGGTGACCGAAAGGAAAGTGCAGTCCATGATGGAGAATGTCAAGCCTTGCGTAAAGGCAGAGATTTAGGAGGCCAAGAGGGGGTTGTATGGTCGGATTGATAGATTCGAGCATCAGTTTAATGAGCACTCAATGAAGCAGCTGGGCACTGGTAGCCTCTGGGATGAGTTGAGGGCTCTTCAGAGTCAAGTGACCGAGTTTTCAACTAGACAATCGGCAATCATAGCAGTCCCCTTCTCCGGACTTTGATGCTAAGCTTGATGAGGAGCTATACTTGTAGGCGTATTGGGTCTCAATGGTTGCTAGTAGAGGAAAAGGAAAGAAGAGAGTCTTGGAGGAATATGAAAATGAGCCCTCAAAGAAGAAGAAAAAGAAGGAGAAGAAAGAGAGAAAGCGGGGGAGAATAGAGAGCCTGCAAGCTCATGACGCACATATGTCCGAGTTGTAGGAGCGAGCTAGAGGAGTGGGGAGCTCCACTACTACCCATAGAGTGATTTTGGGTGGTGAGGATCCTTCGAGGGAGACACATTCATACAAAGTAGATCATGAGGTTGCAAAAACGACCGCTAGTGATGCGAGGATCTTACCATTGAGTGTGTAGGCCACCGCTAGTGCCACTGATGCAGCGGAGGTACC